>OZ018324.1:45631018-45828518 GCA_963969495.1 Ceratothoa steindachneri | reverse complement strand
TTTTATGTATCTTCCCCATGAAGTCGAGTAGTAAAATAGGTTGGTAGTTTTCTACCAGACATGGTTATTATCCAGGTTTTGGTAAGTATGTACATATATCATTTTCGCCACTTTTAAGTCCTTGGGAAAGTGTTTTGTATTCAGACACGTATTAAAAACCTTCTTTCATCCTTCCAAAATATTATTAGGTGCTTCAACGTAGTTCTTCCTCTTGAGTCCTAATGCCCTTATTGCTATCAGTCTAAAGCTGCCTAACATGTCACAGAGTCTTTGGCTGCCCATTTTCAGAACCTTTTCATTATGAACAGCCAACAAAACAACAGGTTAAAAGATATATTCGGTATGTAAAAGATAATATATACAAAAGAAACAAGGATTTTATTCCTAAAGTATCCAATGCGCTTAATTAATGAGATTTGGAAAAAACAGTATTTTAGTTAGCTGATCGAGAGAGTTATAACTAAATTTCTCTGATTGGTGGAAGAAGCGTCAGTGGTATCAAAACAAATGAATGTTACTATGAGTAAGAAGTTTATATCATCCTTAGGTCAACATTTTTATATAGCATGCTGCCAGAATGAACTCTTGGATTGCAAGTGTGAAAAGAACATGAAATTGCTATGTCGAGAGCATGAATTTCTTATTGACCAAGTAGATGTAAAAATAAGTCAAATGATAAACAAAGGAAAATTTACAGAAGATCGCATTAAGAAAAGAAGTCAGAAAAAGAGAAGAAGAAAGAGAAAACTATAATTTCCCACCACGCCTTGGATGAAGAAACCTCATCTTCTGACATTTCTGATGATGAATGGAAGAAAGTCTGTGTGACAATAGAAAACAACATCATACCAATACCAACAATTTTTTATGGAAGCAGATCGGTGTTCTGTGTCAAATACAGCTGTTGCTGCTGATATTACTAGTGCAGCCCTACTCGACTATGGTATTATATATTCAGAAGACCGTTTGCATGTAATTAACTATCAGAAATTCTGGAGGGCACGACAGAAGTTGAAGGAAGAATTTCACCAAATCTGAATGTTTGAGAGATATGAAAATTATTGCTTTGTGTTTTGATGGGAGGATAGACACAATACTACCTAAAACGAAACAAGGAAACAAATAGTATGGAGCAAAGGAAATTCAAGATAACTCCGTGCTTGTAAGATAACATGTTACTGTCTATTTGGATCATCTAACTATTGACCGAGGAAAAGGCGTAGGTGTTGCAGACGAACTGATGAAATGGCTTGTTGAAAGTGATATTAAATATGAGATAAACGGCAGTAAGAGCTGACAACACGGCAACTAATACTGGTTACAAGAATAGAAGCATAAGAGGGCTGTAATGTCAATTACATCGTCTTTTACAATGGATCATCTGCAGCTTGCTTATAAATGAGCTTGCTTTCAGTCATCTGTGCAGGAAATATATTGGTTCAAGAGAAATTGTAACTCTATCAATATCACTAAATGGTTTTAATTGTATTGCCGAAGGAGCTGCTTTTCCAGATGTAGATGTGAATGAGCTTAGTCGGGACCAAGGTTACCTGTACAGAAATATCAGTGCTTTTAGAATTGGTGATGGTTTACATATAAAACTAGGGCCAATTTCTCATTCAAGAAGACTCACCACTGCCAGCAAAGTATGTCAACCTTATGTAGCAACAGATAAACCTAGTAATAACTTTTATGTCCTCACAGAGTTTGTCGTGTGTCATTATGTGCCCATCTGGTTTCACATCAAATTCTCTTTAAAATGCGCGGAGAGATCTAAACATCTCCTTGAACAGATCAATCTTCTGCAAATACTCCAACTTGCCAACGAATTTATAGCAAGGCAAACTATACATAGGAATTCCTACTGGCCCCATGCTGAGAACGTCCTTTTCGCAATGCTGACAGACGTTTATCAGAAGAACCGGAAATTAGCTATTGACAGAATCAAGAAGATCCGAGAAGTTACTGTGTATGAGGAAGAGATATGTGATTTCAGGTCACCAAAAATAGATAAGATTGCTAAGAACCTAACAGATCTAATTTACCCTGAAGCGGAGTGCAGATTTGAGCCACCCCATTACAATGCATCAATCTAATGCGGACCTGCAAAATATTGTCAACCAGCCACTCTCTATTGAGATTTTATGCCATTCTTAACCCTTCTCCATATGCGTGAATCAAAGAATTTCATCCCTATGCGTGTAACATTTTGTTACAAGTCTTTATATATACCGCTCTATCACCCAAAAATGTATACACATTTTAAATAATTGTAATTATAAGTAATTATAAATTTTGAAATTGAAATGAATTTTAATAAACACCTAATTTACAATTATTTAAAGTGTGTATACATTTTGGGGGGACACCTTATAAATGCATATACACACGCTCACAAACAAGCACGCTATATATATTTATATGCATATGGCACACACATTATATACATTTATATGTGTATAGCACACACACGGATGCACACATTCACAGACACACTACACACACCTACACATTTGCCATAGTTTTCAAGTGACCTTGCGCTATATAGCTGCACTCTCCTTTTGAGAGTGGTTTCTCCAGTAGTCCTAGTCCACTTCAAAGAATCTTTAGTATGTTGGACATATACATGTTTTCATTATTTTCCTGTGAGACGGACATCTTCCTTTCTGGCATTTGTCACATTTGGATCTACATACTTTTAAGCACATTTTACATCGCCTAAGATGATTTGCAATTTTCTACGTGGTAGTGGAGGTTGTTGTAAATGGGATAAAGCCCAAAATTCTCTCAGCTTCTTTAGATCTCATCTACATTCTTTGTTTATTTGTTTTAAACCTCTTCTGGGCAGTCGGTCGACAAGCATTTTTGTAAACAACCTTTTTCATGAGTAAAAAAGCGTTCAGTGAAGCAACATCCATCTTATTTTAAAAAACAAGAAGTGGCCAACGAACGGTGTTTTTCCTGCATGTGAACTCTTCTATATTATCATCAAACTGATTAACTCCCTTTTTGCCAAAGTTGTAGTCTAAAATCAGTGCTGACTTATTGGCATGTTCAGGAATACACTCATTCCTAGGATGAGAAGAGCTGAGGAGGATAACAACCTTATTTCTTTTCGGAATGTAAGAAGCCAAGACTGTTTTATTATGATGGTCATGAGCAAATAAAGTTGAATTCATGGGCCTGTATTTATTCCCAAGTAAGGTGAGTCTTTTCTGAAGCATTTGAAACAGCTAGGCCTTGCCATGTCAAATAATTATCTGTAACTATTTCACGTCCAGAATTTTTATAAGGCTTGCATAATTGTAAAATAATTTTTTCCAAGTTCCCGTTGGACTTAATTTCCTTGTTTACCTGTGTACATCATAGAATTTAGAGCATATCCAGTGTCAGTTTCTAATAACCAAAATATTTTCAGACCATGCTTTCTTGGTTTTGTTGGTATATAAGTGCAGCCTGGAATCATAGAATTGAGAGAATATCCAGTGACAGCTTCTCATAGCCAAAATATTTCCAGAGCATATTTTCTTGGTTTTGTTGGTATATAAGTGCGGCCTGGAATACGTCCTCGGTAACCAAGAAATTGCTCATCTACAGTCAATATGTCTCCCGGTATGTAAAATTCTGAGAGGTTCTCATTCAGTTCATGCAATACGTCGCTATTTGCAGCAATTTGGTCATTAGCTAATCGAGTTTGGCGATCTCGGTAGTTATCAAATCTTGCAGTACGAAGAAAAATCCAAAGCAATTTTGAGACATAACAGCACGATATATCAGTTTTCTATCAACCATATCCCATAGGCCATCAAGAGCCGTAAAGTTATGGCAATCGGCTCCTGCATACAAGATAAGGCCTAGACATGCTTTTATTTCATCCACTGTAAACGAAGCAATGGTATATTTTCTTTCCATCTTTACGAATTTTACATCTTACATCACTGACCTTCTATTAGTATATCTTTATATAGTCAGGAGCATATTATGTGTGATAAACAGATAAAAAACTTTAGCTTCATAATCATTTGGATGAACAATGTTCTTAGGCTTAAAATAAAAAGATGTAACAAAATGTTGCACGCATATGGATAAGGTAATGCAACCAAATGACAAGAAAAGTTCTGCATCAATTATATTTTTATTCTTTAGAAATAAAGTAAGTAGCTTCACACAAATTATTTGAAAACTATTTTCTACAAGAAAAATTATTAACGTATTTAGAGAGAAAAAGAAAAAAATTGTAACAAAATTTGTCACACATATGGATAAGAGTTAATGTGTGAAACGGTGTGTGCAAATGGTGGCTGAAGCTACTGGAAGAGTTTATGGAAAAGAAGCAAGAGATGGCTAAATTCGGGCGGTACTAAAATCCCGTGACTTCTTGCCATTGTTTGAGACAGAGCATGAATTTAATGTATCAGTTGACAAATACTATGTATTACTTAGATAATAAAAGTTGAACTCCTCCCTTGTTTGTCATTATCCTTCAGTTTAAACTCGACTCTAATGTATTTAGAAGCATTTATAATAACAAACTAACAACTCTGATGGTGTATATATTTATGGCTTGAAAACTTTAAAAAAACTGAAATTTGAGCTCAAAATTGGGTGTTCAAAATATTTATAAAAAAAACATTTTCCACCTTTGAAATATGTGTACTCGTGTAAAGTCCCGGAAATGTGTAAGTTGATTTGCTAAAATTTGTTTCCCCACTGTTTGTGTTTGTATATTAGAGTGATGACTTTTTGACTTTTTTCTAAAAAATTTATTTCCTGTAGAACGAATGAATGAACTTTTGCCTATTAATAACAAAAATTACTTTTATTCTATTGAAATATTAAAAAAGGTCATGCACAAATCACTTTGAAATGTAATATAGGCCATTTTAGCATTTTGTATGTGTTAAAAATATTTATATTAAATATATAAGTCATCAAACAGACTTGTGCAATAATTTATGTACCATAGAATTGTATAGAATTTTCCAGAAAATCATCAAGTCATTGCTTGGTTGATTTCTGTAGAGCTCCAGAATTTTCTTCAGCCATTTCGCGTGCGGTATATAAGCGATATGTTTAAAGCGGGTAGTTACTAGTTCAGTTTTAACGGCGTTGATATTATTATTTCCTTATTATAATTGATGTATATTCTCCAGCGTTTATTGTAAAGAGATCTTGGTATTATTTCGCAAGCTACATTTAACAACCACTAATTATATAATATAATATCATATAATATTTTATTAGTGTCTGCCTTCTCTCATATTTTTTATAACTGTAATTTGCTTGTTTTTTAATAAAATATATAAAAGCTCAATTACAGTTTCTTTAATTTTTTTATCAAATCACCTTGAAAGTAAGATTATATATAATCTTTAATTAAAGCTCATCAAATTATTACACAGGGATATGAGATTGTATATACATTTTCTTGAGAGTGGGAATTTAATCTCCGAAAAATATGATTGGCTTTCTATTATTAAATTGTATTGCGAAGTTGGAAGTTGATATCCCTTTGCTATGATAAAAATAGTGAGTTCGAGTTGTATTTTATTACAACGTATGATTTTATTAGTTCCTCTTGTGTTCTATGGTTCACCTCCTTTTTTTTCACAATGACGGCTCTTTACCACTTCTTTGATGCATTTGCTTGCATCCCCCTACGAACCTCTTTGATTCTTTTAGTACTAGGTTTCACCAACTTTCTGCAAGTTTAAAAAAAAACACTAGCAAAAATCAAACATTCATCTCTATTACACATAAGTTGTTTATTAATAAGGGTCTTACCAGCTCTCTTATGCCGCGTGAGAAGAGAGGCTTTGGAACCTATTTAAATAACGCCTTGGAGGACTCCTAGGTTGCAAAAAACTAAGATTGAAGGGATCTCAGGCGTTGGTGGTACGATTAATGGAGAAATGCTAGGTACCCCTTAGAAACTTTCTCATAACGTGAAATGGCTTGACCAGCCCCCTGTGACCGCTAATTGGTGAACAAAGGCTCAAATGCTCTTTGGTGAGAGAGCTTTTGTGCCTTGCTGGTTGCCAGATTAGCTAAAGATGTCGGATAAAGTCGTGGGCACTTAGGCGTACAATTTGCCTTAAGTCTAGCTGTTTTTAGTTGATTAGTAGGGCTTAGTAGGAAGAAAGTTACACTTAAAGCCCCTCTATCGAAAAATCAGAGAACCAGTTCACTGGTTCTCTCATGCCACTCAGTTATGAGCGGCGGCATGATTGGGAACGTCCGGCCCAGAGGAGACCTTAGGGTTGATGTGCTTGGTCAAAGGGTATCTGTTCGCCGAACGACCGAAAACCTCCTGGAAATAGGCGGATGTGATTATTGCGAGAGAAAATCAGACACAAAAAGCCCTTTTATAATGCGTATGGTCCGAGACTTTTTATGATAGTGAAGAAGAGTGGTCCTCCGTTCCGCCAATTGAGCTTCAAAATATGAAAGGTTTACAGATGCAGTGAAGACTTTGGGGGCAGGAGTTGCAAGGAGCTCACAGATGCCGATAGTGTCTAGGGCTTCTGCGAATTAGAGAAGCGCCTGGGCGAGAGAATCGCTAAACTGAGAGAGGAAAACTCCCTACTCAAATGGGAGGTTCAACTCTCAAAAATAGAGAAGTGCAGATGTTCAGGAGAGAAGACTTACGACGTCCAAGAGCAGGATTCTTCTGCTGCAGGACTGGCTCAACAAGCCAAAAAGAAGAAAAAAGAGAAAGTAGAAAGAGAAGAAGAGAAAGTATAAAGAGAAGAAAATAAAGTGGAAACAGAGGACCAGAAAGTAGAAGCAGAAGAAGAGAAACTATAATCAGGAGAAGAGAAAACAGAGGAAGACAAGAGGAAAAAGAAGAAGAAGAAGAAGAAGAAGAAGAAGAAGATGAAGACGAAGAAAAATGCGGAGATAAAAGAGGAAAGCGGCATGTCGCTTCAGAAAGGGACGACTAAGTCGCAGGCAGTCAAATGTGAAAGGGTCGCCCTTATTGGTGATTCTCAAGCACCAGGTCGGCACCCCCTGCTAGCGGCCCGCCTTCGCACTAGTGTAAAGTTAAGCTACCCACCAGGATGGGGTAACTACCACATCAGAGTAGAGGCAGAGAAATCACAGATTTCTGAGAGCTCAGTCGTTGTTCTGATGGTGAGTGGCAACGACTTCTACCTGAGAGGAGGTAGGGTAGGCCGTGCGGATAAAATTCTTCACACGGTCATGGGCGCCGTGGACGACTGCGGGCTGAAAACTCGCATGCGTGTTGTAGTCGGGATGCTCCCGAGGAGAGGTACAACACGGACCGCTCACTCACTCGATGAACACCTCTTTGAACCGGCGCCTAGCAGATTTTTTTACAACAGAGGGGGTCTTTTTTTGTGTACCCGTACCACAACTTATACGGTAGAAATGATCTCTACCAAAGGGATTGGGTACACCTTGCCTCGCCCAAAAAATAAGCCGGGAAACGGAACAGCGTAGGGAGTCTGACATTCGGGGACTTCATGATAGTTCTTCTCTTAAATTCGAGGTCGATCAAGAACAAATTCCTTGAACTTCGTGGCCTAGTAGCGACGGAAGAACCTGAAATGGTAGCCATAACAGAGTCGTGGGTAAAACCCTCAAGCCAAGATTTTGAAGGTTAATTCACGATTCCTGGTTACCAGCTCTTCCTGAAAGATAGGCCAGACAGAGAGGTGGCGGTGTGATGTTGTATGTCAAGGATACTTTTAATTCGACGGAATGCAACATCGTATCCCACCATAAACTACTAGGTGTTGACATAGAGATAGATGCTGTCATATACAGGACCCTGGTACTTTAAAGACCCCCTGTTTAACTCTTAGAACAGGACAAGAGTCTGTACCAGCTGTTGGGTGAACTTGTAAAAGACACAGTGTGTATCACTATGGGTGATTTCAATACACATTTGACTGGGAAACCAGAGGAGAAAACATCCTCGATTTGATTTTCACCTCTGAAGGTGACATCATTGAGGACCTTTCTGTTGGTAAAGAGCTCGGTGGCAGTGACCACGGACTAATTAGATTCGTAGTCAAAGTCTCCAAGGCAGGGACTGCAACTAGTAAATCCAGGAAGCTTGATTTAAGAAAAGCAGAAAGTGCAGGTTTTCGTTCTGGACTGAGTGACGCGAGGCTAGAATTGTGCGATGCTCTCTACGACTCGTCGTACAGTTTCAAAACCACATTCATGAGTCTTTAATCACGTTTTATCCCTCTGAAATGCCCCCGTCGGTCTCCTGTTCGACCAAAGTGGTTTAATCGTGAAAATGGCCAACTGCTCAAAGAGAAGAGAAATGTGTACCGTCAATCGAAGCTCTCTGATGACTTTGACAAATACCAAAGTTTAGTCAGGAGAGTGAAGTCCAGCATGAGGGCGGCTAAGCGGTTTAAGGAATTTCGAGTGGCGAAACTTTGTAAAGAGAATCCAAAGGAGTTCTTTGGTTTTTAAACAGCTAAAACCAATCCGTCGAACGATTGACCCTTTGAGGAATGAGGAGTGGACATTACAGCCCTCAAATGCAGAAAATGCTAACCTCCTCAACGACTACTTTTATTCAGTGTTTACTGAAGAGTGTGGTCCCATCCCCAAGCCAACGGATTCTTACAGGGGGGAAAAGCCGGAGGATATGGACTTCCCCGAAGGAGAAATAGAAACGAAGATCACTGACCTAATGACGAATAAGTCACCTGGCCCGGATGGCCTTCTACCTAAGGTGTTGAAAGAAGTGCGCGATCAAGTGTCACGACACCTGTGCACAATCTTCAACATGTCTTTCCGGACCGAATGCGTTCCTAGAGACTGGCGTGAAGCGTAGGTGACTTCTATCTTCAAGAAAGGAAACCGTAGCCAACCATCAAACTACCGACCTATCAGTCTGACTTTGATAGTTCTTGAACTCATGGAAAGCATCATGGTGGACAAAATTCTGTTGCATTTAGAGTCAAACCTACTACTGAGGAGTTCCCAGCACGGCTTCTGAAGGCAACGTTAATTCCTGACGAACCTTATGTAAATCTTTCACATCGTCTTTAGTGAGCACGATCGGAACAAGGCGGTGGATTTCTTCTACTTAGACTTTTAGAAAGCCTTGATAAGGTTCCACACCGCCGCCTTCTCCGGAAAGTGCGAGCACTGGGCATAGACGGAAAAGTAGAAGACGGAATAGAGAACTGGCTACGTGTCAGACAGCAACGGGTGGGGCTAAATGGACAGGCTTCTGAGTGGGTGCCTCAAGGTTCTGTCCTGGGACCACTACTATTTATCATCTACGTCAACGACATGGAATGTGATATGGTTGCCAAGATTTCTAAATTTTTCGACCATACGAGTACCAAGCTTGTTATGAACGTTGTAAAGGATGGAAATACTGCCCGCCTGCAGGAAGATCATCAGAAGATTGGAGAGTGGACGGACACGTGGCAAATGTCTTTTAACGTGAACAAATGCAAAGGATGCATATCGGCCACCGAAACCGCCAATCTCCTTATATCCTTAAGGGCACTGCTTTTGAATCTACCTACACTTAGAAGGACTTGGGTGTAACTATAACTAGTGAACTCAAGTTCTTGAGGCAGTGTATTGAGGCGGAGAAGAAAGGCCAAAAGATGTTAAGCTACATAAAGCGACACTTTGGATATCGAAACAAGGAAATAGTACTCTAATTGTACAATTTACTTGTTCGACCGCACCTGGAGTATGCCGTACAATTTTGGAGTCCTTTATTTCGAAAGTTCCTTCGCGAGATTAGAACGCGTGCAAGCCAGGGCAACCAAGCTGATTCCCTATATCAGACATAAAAGTTATGAAGATAGATTAAAGGAATTAGACCTGTTCCCGTTGGAAACCCGTAGACTGCGTGGTCTGCTCATCGAAGTCTTCAAAATACTTCGAGGGTTTGACAATGTTGACTATGGGGATATTTTCCGCCTTAATGACAGCAGAACAAGAAATTACGGATTCAAACTTGAGCTGGAGCGTTACAACCGCGATCTGTGTGGGAAATTTTTCCCGTACAGTATCTGCGATAGCTGGAACGCACTTCCGATAAAGGTTGTCAACAGCAATTCTGTTGACCAGTTAAAGACAAGACGAGACAAAGTCTAGAAAAGTTGCCGTTTAAGGAGGACGTAAGGCAATTAAGCGGGGATGTGCCTACTCGACAGCTAGTGCAAAGGTACCCTCATTGAATGCACCGTAAGGTCTTCTAGAGTACTTACTTTCCTTATTACTCCTTGTTACTCTCCTAAATGGTTTGTTCTTACAATTTCGTTGTTCCACATCTTCATCCTGATATGAGTGTTATACAAGGGTCTAATTTGCTCAAAATATTTCCATAAATGTATTCTTAATCTTTCAGTCCGTTTTTATATATTTATATAATTTATAAATTACTTTTTTCCATAATTAAGATTTTGTTAGTTTCCTGTTCCTGGCACTCACGGGCGGTTGAATTTATTGTTTTGTTTTCTTTCTTTTGTTTTTTTCTCATCTGCACATATATTCTTCCTTTCCTTTTTAGTCAAGTTATGGGGCCAGTGTTTGCTCAATCGGTTAGTGATCTTTTTTGATTAAGATTTTATATTTCTCTGCACTTTCTTTTTCGCAACTCTGGTTTTCTGAGCAGACCCCTCGCTGCTAGTCTCTGAGTCGGCTTCATCTGTAACTTGTTTCATGGTCTTCTTTCGCATCGTATTCTTTAGTTTGTCCCGTAGTTTTTCATGGTGTTCTCTCATATACAGTCCTGATCATAAGTATAGGACCAGTTCAAAAACTGTAAAAATGGACATTTCGCACCTTCAGATTCTTATAAGGTTCTAAGTGAAGCTTGGATATACTAAAAGCTAAATTGTAGCTGAGTCAAACTAAGGTATTTTAAAGAAATTGATGAGAAATGATAGTTTTCTCAAGTGAACTTCTCATTAGCTGATCAAATCTTTAAGACCAATACCCACAAAATATGAAAAAAAACTAAAAACAGAATTAAACTTTCAGAATAATAAGGACTGAGTAGTGAGTAGCTCCACCATACTTGTTGATAACATCCAAAATTCGACGTGGCATGCCTGATATAAGAGTTTCTAAGAGGAACGGCGGAACATTACTCCAGGTGGTGGAAACAGCCTCACGAAGGGCACCCACTGTTATGAACTGATGTCCTTTTTTGTAAACTTCCCTTGCCATCCATCCTGAAACGTTTTCAATTGGGTTTAGATCCAGTGAACATGCGAGATGGTGTAAAGGAGGGACGTGATTATCCTGGAGGAAAGTCTTTGTCAGGAGGGCAATGTCAATTGCCACATTGTATTGTTGGAAGACCTAGCCATCTCTACACAAACGAGGGCCCTTCGTCGTCAGGGATGCCCTCTGCAGCATCTCTAAATAGACAGACGCCGTTTGATGACCCTGCACAACTTGCAGCCCCTTTGTTCCATTAAAGCAAAAATCCCCTACACCATGATGGAGCCTTCATCACTGAGTCGTGTGGAAAACGTCTTAGGTGTGATCTGCTTGTCATGCTAGTAACGTTGAAAACCGTCAACACCGTCAAGGTTAAATTTTTCCTCATCAGAGAATAAAACCTTCCTTCACTTTGCGATTTCCTATGTTTGGTGCTCCTTGGCGACCTCTAAACGGGTGTTTTTGTGAGTTTGAAGCAGACGAGGCACTTGAAACGTTTTTTTATTTTCATTCCTTTCCCCCTGAGATGACGTCTAATGGTTATTGGACTGCAATCAGCATCGGTAAGTGCCTTAATCCGACTTGAGAACCGTGCCGTGTTTTGACGGACAACACCGTTGTTCCTCATACCGAGTGCTGGTGCAATTCTGGAGAGTCTACCACTTGACTTCGCTGTTCCATAGCCCTCAGGATCTTTTAGATAATTCCAAATCACTGTTTTACTGCCAATCTCGGAAGCAATGGCACGCTGCGACAGGCCTTGCTTATGCAGTTCAACGATCAGACGACGTTCAAATAATAAAAGTTTACCCGTTCTTGGCATTATGACGTTTTAGCACCGTGAGCTCAAAACGATAAAGGACTGAATCCGAAAATTTGCACATATTTAGACTATTATGCGCTGTGGTCTTAAACTTTCGATCATATGTTGAGCAGCTCATTTGAATTATCTATTTATTCTTTTTAAATATTTTAAACTACCTTTGTTTGACTAAGTTAAAATTTAGCATTTAGTATATCGAAGCTTCACTTAGAACCTTATGAGAATCTGAAAATGCGAAATGTCCATTTTTACAGGTTTTTCCACTGGTCCTATACTTATAATCAGGACTGTATTTATGTTGAAGATCGCTGAAAAATCGAATTGTTTGGAGAAGTTCATTGGTTCAAGCTCATTATATTTGGTCATCTCGTTGAGCGACGTTGTATAGCTTTCCCGGTTCGCTATGCTCATTAATTGTATATGTTGAATACAGGTCAGTATTTTACATTTAATTTTACATTGATATTAACTCGATTTTTCAATCTCAGTTATTGTGTAGTTGTCTTATTTGCTGAGACATATGACATGATTCATTCTCCATTTTCTCTTTCCTGGTTTTCTTGTTTCTTCTTGTTAATGATTTCTTTCTTTTTGATGTGAAACATGGCCATATTTCGATTGAGTCATCCGCAGTTAATGCATTGTTCGTTGCATTTTTACATTTTTTTCTAGGTGTCACCTTTCGAGCTGAATTCTGAGAAAATCACGAGGTCCCTTTGGTGGCATTTCATGTTATTGCGATCCTCCATTGTATATCAAGAAAGTCATATCTGCATGTTAATATAGGTATCGCTTTGAATATTAGCTTGGATTTTGAACCTCGTGCATGTGTTCTTTTGACGTAATCAGTTCGTATACCTGCATGCCTGGTCCTTTTGTTCTATTTCGTGTGTTGAGTATTCCCCAACCTATGGGTCTAATTTTTGGCCTCCATAGCTCTTGTTTGGTGTTATCTGGGATGGATTTTTGCTTCTAGGTTGAGCTTTATGAGGGTAATAATTTCTGCCAAGGAGAGGATTTAATTTCCCTTATCGTTTTTGGCACATATGACAATGAATCCCTTTGCACCTTCCATGAATTTAACGAGCGGGTTTTTTTGGTTGGTGATGTTTCTTTGGACAAGTCTTGCCATGTACTCTTGCTTCAATTCAGCGTAAATCTCAGGGAGAGTCTCATGATAAATTCCGTTTTCATATTCTTCCTGAGAGGCAACGACCCCCAAATTCTACTTCTTAAAGGACCGAACTTAATGGTCTAATGCCTCTTCTGAGTGAATCTGGTTGCTCCTCAAATATCTTTCCACTCGCCCAATCCAAAAGCTTCCTACCCTGATAAGGCTACACTGCTAGGCGACTGTCCAAGGTCTCCTGTTCGTCGCCTTAATAGACACCCATCTTCGCGGTGTTTAACGGGACTTTGTTCTGGTGTTCACTCCATCTTAAGACCAATGATGACTTTGCGCAGCAAATGGGCGTTCAGGTGCGGATCCAGGGAAGGGGGCTAGGAGGTTGAAGCCTTCTCAAATTTCAGATCCTTTTAAGTTTATATCTTACTCTTCTCTTCAGAAGACTTATGTAATATATAATATATAAATATAACAGTTTTTTTAACCGTTGCAATATAATGTATCTCATATAATATATGTCTAAAATATTCAGTAATATACCTTAGGTGACGTTCCAAAACTACAATTCATTATTCTCTTGATGTCTGGAAAAAAAATCAGACCGAGAATGTTAGTGCTCACCCCTGTGTGTTATACTGTTATTTATTATCGATGGTGTGCAAGATAGCCATTATTAATTATCAATGCTCTTTTTTAATACCACTCATAGAGAGAAATTCAGGCTATCTTCCACCCCCATTTTTTATCCTGGATAGTGCAAAGTGTGGTTAATCCCTCTTTGTGGTATAACCCTGTACTTATCAACAGGGAATATCTTTAATTCAATCACAATAAACACGCATGTAGCGTGGATGCAGTTTTTTTTAAGAAAATTGCCTTCCCATCTAAAATCACGTCTTTAACACTCTTATCCTTGATTTCGACGTCTTAATCGGTGAGTAGCTTTACCAAATCCTTTATTGTTGAAGACTGTCAGGCTGAGGCACGGGGAATTCGAAAAAAAACATTTTATGTCGGTTTTGGGCGAGCAAATTTATTTCATTTAATTTGTTAGAATAGCTTACGTTATATGACACATTTTCTGCAAAAAGGATTTATTTACCTGTTTCTATGTATGTATGATGTTACTAAAAATAAAGCACAAAATTCAAATTATCCCCACATTCTATAGGTAAATAAATGTATCTAAGTAGGTGATAGGTTTTCTTAGATTGGTTCCAATTATAAAATGAGATTTTTCTTGTATCAATGTTAGTCACTGATGAGAAAACATATGTATAAATGACGACAGGGATAAAATCAGGACAGATGGTGATATGGTATTATGGTAGTATGGTGGCATAGTTTTCATAGACTGTTAGAGGGGAACTTGTAAAAATTGAAAATGCTCTCTCAGCTCATGAATGTATGCTCTTTTTTGAGGAATTCTTTGCTTTGTGAACTCCCTATTCAGAGAAAAAGGTGATTGCTCCAGAAATTACATGTAAGAAATATCAGATAGATATTAAACCTCAACAATGTTAGGTTAAAAATACAGGATATTCCAATTTGTTATTTCAATACGGAGATTTTGATATGATAGAATACTTAATTCATATATGATTTAATATGTAAACGAGAATATAAGAACGGAATCATGTTCCATGTTTCTTTGTATAGAATACTTGACAGCTTCACGTATCTATAAACTTATGTATTAAATAGAAATATAACGTTTGCTCTAATTAAACGATTATATTCGTTAGATAGGTTTATTGTAGGATGTAGTATGCGTTTAGTGCAAAATCTTTACACACACACACGCACACGCACACGCACACACACACACATATATATATATATATATATATATATATATTTCTATATATTAGGTCAAATGATTATATAACAGAAAATAATGAAAACTGTAAAAACTCTCGTAAAGTATAACTACTAAAAACAAAAGATGTACAGAAAAGACGTACAATCGTATTTATAACGTAACATGAGAAATAAAGTTGATATTTTGTGGATTATTCATTGTTAACCAGAAGAGCTTCCAAGCGCAATTTGTAGGGATGAAATACTCTTCTTGCATAAATCCCCTAAATATTCGCAAATTCTTCAGTATATACTCATTTTAAATCCACATGATTGGAGGGTTGCCTTTTTCCCACTTTAATTTTCAACTCTTTCCAAAGATGTCATATGGGGTTCAAGAGTGTGGTCTTGCTAGGCAACTGAAGAACATTAATACAATGCGTAATGATCCAATCACTTGTTTGCCTTGAATTATGCTTAGGCTCTTTAGCGTACTCTCTTCACATGACATATAGCCATCTTAAGATTTCTGGTGGAGCACTTGAGGTGAGTTTTTTAAAAATTCCATCATTCTTGACAATTCATCGTTTATTCTATGGTACGAAGGTTTCCTGTACCAGCGGATCAAAAGTAGCCCTAAACCATTATGCTACCTACCACATACTTAACCGTTGACATAGTGGTTTTCTGTTTGTAAGCGATATTAAGTTCATAGCAAACAAAGTCATTGTATTTATTGCCGAATAATTCTATTTTTATTTCATCTGAAGAAAGAATTTGGCTGAAATAATTGTCTTATTTGTATTAAATCTCTATAGTAAATGTTTGTGAACTACAACGTGCTTCTTTATTTACATCCACGTCCGTTGACGCTAGTTATTCAATAAATTCTTTCCATGTTGTTGAATGATCCTTTTCACACATTTTCTGCTTAGGAACACCCACAAGCAGTAATATTTCTTGAAATACCACTTTTCGTTTGGTACTGGCGGTTTCTTCTATCCTACACTCCTCAATGATGTACTGTTCAAAGCTTGTAGGCGGATGAAACTCTTCAAAATACTTCCTGCTACATTTTCAGGCTCGTATCCTCTTACAATGGCGCTTTTGATGTTAACAGAATGCTCTTTAACCTTTAGCATGATGAAGGTATGATGAGATGTTTACACAGTCTTGTTTGTGGCAGACTGACTGCTGGCAACATCAGGTAATACGAAAAAAATCTTTATTATTTCTAAATTACGAATACTTTTCGCATAATTGTTTATCATTTTCAAATGCTCTAGAAATTCACTAAAAATATACAAGCTATCATTAATATTTGTTAGATAATTATAAAACCATATTTTGTTGAACTATGTAACACAGTTACGTAGCTAGATTCATTAATAAACACCAAATTGTTGCCTGGTTCTATATTTAAGAAAATTGGATGTCAGATGTTATATAATTAATGATAAGTATAGAGTACTGTTAATGATTAAGTTTGGAAGATAGTTTCTGGATGTGGAAAGGCTCTAAAATACCTAAATCATGATTCATAAAGCACGAATCCAAGATATGTGTGAATTCGTATATATGAATATTCTTAGTTTGCAAAGGCCTAGTTAAGTAATGGAAGAAGCTGCAATGTTTGGGAATCATCAATTGGAGCCGAAGAGTGGTTTTATTCAGGTAGCTAGTTTGGCAACCTACACACAAAGGGGTATACATTAAAAGGAATCTACGTTTTTTCGGGGAGTTTTGGTTTGTATTTGAAAAGTTATCTAATAGGTAAATTGCTAATATAAATCAAATAAAAGTTCCCCTGAGGATATCGCAAAATAGTGCTGAATGGAAATCCCTCATCAATTTGCTCATTATTTGGCCAATATAGGGTATCTTAAGACTGATAAGCATTTTCTCTGGCAAGGTTGTTTTTTTTTTACTTTGGCAGCTATGTAATTTCTTTAAAAATTGTTTAGAGATTTTGTCGAGAGATTAGGATAGAAATATATCATTTACAAACCTTTTTCAGAAATATAAGGTTCGGATAGAATAATGACTAGTATATTTTTCTAAATACCGCGTACATAGGTGTACGCAGAAACACTTCGACACAAAGAGCGCGCCCTCTCGTATCCCTAAAACGCACCTCTCGCCTCGAATTCTCCGTCGCCTTTTTTCACCCTGCCGTAAACTACGAGATGGCTCGAAGGCGTGAAAGAAATACCGTCGGCCCAAAAATGAAAAAAGGTCTTTCGCGAAACGATACGGATTTTACGAGAAGTCGATTTTCTGTCTCAATTGTGCTCGTGAGAGAAATAAAGGGAAGAATTCTCCCTGGTATCAGTCAGAAGCTCTTGGCTCGATGTCGAGTTTGTGCGAAACTCGATCCACATAGGAAACTGTTCGCCGACTGCAAGGAAGGAACTTTTCAGGGAATTGGTTGTTGCCGTCACGGTACTTGTAGGTGCCAAACTTCTCTCAGCCCTCCTTCACTTGAGAGTTTGAGGTTAAACAGGACCTCCCTCTGCGGATTACCCTAGACGTAGCTAAGTAATCGGTTTCGGGTACCCACTCCAAGAGCCGAATAATCGGACAAGTACTTCAAGGAAGAAGTCCGATTTGAGTCACCGTGTAGCTCACCTTCGTGATCTGGCAAAGGATCAGCATATCATCTGAGGTCTAGGATTACCCTCCCATTCGGTAACCTCGGACGGCCGGACTAGGTGCAATAATCGTCACTAGAAGAAGATCTTCACCGCCCCCTTGAAAAAATACGTACGAACTCAAAGGTATCGTTAATTGAATTATCCCCTCTCCTAACTAGAATTCTCATCCCGAGCCCATAACCTCGAGTATTAGAAGTGCTTACTTAATTCAGTGTTTAACTCAATAATAATATTCCCTTCGTTCTGTCTGGTGTCATTAAGACGCAAACAGCAAACATCTCAGTGAGTAATCTGCAAGTAATCCCCACGACATTTTGTAGACTTATTTATTAAGTGCAAGATTAATCCTATTTATATTTATATACACTGTTGCTTATTTAAAATTCATGTACATTAAAGATTATTTTTGTATCCGTTTGTTTAACTAATTTGGACGATCCTATGGCAATTATTAAGCAATCTACTCGGCTTAATTCTCAATATTCCATCGACCCACCCATGGTTGGCTTTTACTGAGTAGGAAACACACTCAGGGGAGCATCATCTTAGTTTGGATTAAAAGGGTACGCACGGGGGTTATTCTTATTCACCGGAAGTGGCTAAGGTAGGTGTATTGGATACGCTTCACCTCCGCTTCACCTCGGTGCGGTAATAAAATATATGTCCAGGAAATGGGACTGGGATTACCTACTGACTAAACTCTCGACAACCAGTTTCAATAAATCTTATTAGCTTAAAAAAGACTACATGACAAAAAGAAAAACTTAAATATTGGAGAATATAACGGAAGAAATTTATTCCAAGCAATGTTGTCGTAGCTTTGCGGTTTAATGATATTGAAAATTGATTGTTGTTGCGGGTAATCTATACATCTTAAAATTATTTTTTACATTGCACTCAAGTTCAATCAGCAATTTTAAATTGGGACCCCGACTATTTAAATAATTTTCAAATTGTGTTATATGGCATTTACCCTGGAATAAAAGGGAACAATCATTAACATACCGTTTATAAAAGCGTAGGCAAATGTAGGTCCTAAGGGTAAAACCATAGCTATTCCGTTTATTTTATCTTATAAGTTATTGTTAAGAATAAAAGTGTCCAAATTCTCTTTAATTTTATTATTCTATAGATTCTCTTGTGTTAAATAATTTACTAGGGATAAGTTCTCAAATTTCCATCACTGGAATATTAGTAGAATAGGAATCAACTTCAATATTAGTTATATAGTATTAAGCGAAGTAAGAAGAACTTTCCTTGATAAAATAGGCGAATTCAAACAAATCGCTCAACGCATAATTATTTATCGTAAGATACTCGAACAAAGGAAGAAGAAACATACAATATATAGGTGGGTGTACGGATGGCTAATAAAATATTGGTCTAATTGGAAATCCAAATATATATGTTTAGTGCGATTTTAACTGATACATGAAGCATAAAGTTTATTGTAAGTTGCCTCTAATAAGTTGCTTTGTTAAAGTTTATGCAAAAGATTTATTAGGTTTAACGTTAAATTTAATAAATACCTTCTTTATAACGTGATTTATTGGCAAAAGATTTCTTATATACCCATCTTTATCTAGCAACACAACACTTCTAGCATTTTGAGGTCTACAAATGATTAAACTAGGGAGCGGTAAACTTTTTTAAATTAAGAAAATCCTCAAAATATAAAATATAATTTAATATTTTGATGAGGTAAAATAACTAAAATAAGAACATAAGCAGTTACGTTGATATTAAATGACAGGAAAAAAGAAAACAAATGATTTTTATACAAATTATACTGTTGAAAATATAAGAAAACCTTGCCAGATAAAATGCTTATTCATTTAAAGATAACTTGTATTGGTTAAATAACGATCAAATTAATGAGAGGCTTGCATTCAGTACTATTTAAGCAATAAGCTTTTGGCATATTTTAATTTTATTAGTTTGAAAAAAATAACTATGAGATGACTTCTTAATTTCAAAGAAAAATTCCCCGTTAAAAGTTGGAACCTCTTTGGGTGTATGAAGTTCTTTGTGCAGGCTACCAAGTCAGCCACTTAGATAAAACAACTCTTCAATTCCAATTGAGGATCGGCAATAACCGTAGCTTCTGAAACTACACAAATAACTTTGAGCAAATCAGAATATTCCTCGATTGGAAAACATACTGTATCTTTAACTCGTGCATTTTATACCCAGGGCAATAGAAAACAGATTTATTTTTCTAATTTATTAGAAGAATAAAAATAATATTAAAAATGATCTAAAAATAATCTAAAAATAGTACTAAAAATAATCCAATGACAGATAACTTAAGACCATGCAATATTTCAATTTTCCTGTGTCAGATATTTTAAATCATTTAACTAAAACGTAATTATATGGTGGAAGAATTTATCGAGAAAAAAATAAGGGAACAGATCAAATTTGGTCATTGTGAAGGATTTAGATTTCAAAATTCATAAGAATTCAGGAATGCGTAAGGCTTTTTTGCAGATAAAGGATTGAGAAGTGGTTTATCTTTATGTGAGAATTACAAGTTTTAGCATGAAGTCTTATCGTACAATGGTCGAATTTGGTCTGCAGGAGAATCTGTTCTGAATGAATATCCAGCGTGATATTCAACTCCCGAATGAATAGTTCTGCTCGTCGTGCCGATGTAGGTTGCGTCGCCTGAAACAAAGTTAAATATAAGAATATAAGAGAATAACGGCGAAAAATTGGAATGTAGAGATTGTAACGAAAGAGTAAAACGATTGTATAGCTACTAGTTTTAATTAACCTTAGATCATAAAACAGCAGTCTTTCAGATTATGTAACTAATTTCAGGGGTAATTTTTAAGGTTTTGTTGGAATGAATGGTACCGACCCAAAAGTGATTAGTTTCTCTGCTGTGGATTAACTTATAGGTAAAGCCACTTCCTTATGAGGTTGTCTATTAGAAAACTCCGGAATCTAATTACTTTGAAACATTTCTTCCATTGTTCTATTAATTTTTTTAGTAGAAATTTGTACATACTAAAGATTTTATACAACTTCTGCCATCCTATATCGTTTCCGCTAGCAATTATAATGATCTTTCGCTCTTCGAGAATGGCTATTTCATCGTGAATAGCTGTCGCAATATGGTCTGTTTTACCCCTGACTATGAAACTCCGTCTTCTTTTACGATGTCTTTTAGCGCAAAAGTCTTCATCCAATTGTCTTGCAAAGGATTCCAGTAAAGAGTGACTTAGGGCTCGTCATCACTTGCTTCCTCTGCCAAAGCAGAAAATTTGTTGTTTATATCAGTTTATGGGTCTAAATCTAGATAGTTTGAGGGCAATCGTTGCCGAATCGTCTTCTTTAACTATAGTCGTAATATCATGGTTGGGAGTGTTCTTTAGGAATTTGCTTACGATTGACTTAATATATTGAACTTCCTTCGGTAATTTCGATATAAACTGAGTGTTTCGTATTTTCAATATATCCGTTGGCTGCGGGATAAATTAATGTCTAAATTAGATAAGGAGCCTTTGTTTTCAAATTCCATTGTTATTTTTATTTGTAGGGTCGGTTGTTAGTAAATTCCAGAAACTTGAGGGGATTTTCTATTTCAAGGAACAAGAATAGAAAGTCATGACCAAAAGGTAAATAAAAGAGGGGAGAGAATTCCGTGGCAAGTTTGGAGCCAGGAAGCCTTATAACTTAGAGAAATGCATCTGAATTCTGTAGCACTGTGAGTTTTTCATTTGATATATATATATATATATATATATATATATATATATATATATATATATATATATATATATATATATATATATATATATATATATCCAGCATACCGCATGAAAGAGAAAAACGGAATAATTTTTTCCTTCAGAATAATGTTATTTTATAATTCGAAAATTCGATACTGAAGTGGGATTTGAACCAAGCGCACTTAGTCAGTGAGAAACAGCTTTGATCTCAATTTAAATTAAGGTCTAATATCCACTTGGCTACGCGGGAGAACAAAGGTTCCTCTGCATAGATATGATTTTAAGTCACGCTTTGCTAAGTCTATCTGGACTAAAATAGAGAGACAAATTAATTGGAATACAAAGGACAAAGGATAAATTAAGTTTAACGCGCAGCGAATTCACAATATATATATATATATATATATATATATATATATATATATATATATATATATATATATATATATATATATATATATATATATATATATATATATCTCATGAGCGCGAGAAAATGATGAAATAAATCCAGCATATCACATGAAAGAGAAAAACTTAATAAATTTTTTCTTCGGAATAAATTTTATTTCCTAATGCGAAAAATTCGTAAAATGGAGGGATTCGAATATAACAGACTAAGGGAGCAAGCAACGGCTTTGAACTCGATTAAAGCAATGATTTTTATCCACTAAGCTACCCTAGATAACAAAAATTCTTCCGAAAAAAAACAAGCTTTTAGGGCACGCTTTGGTAGGCTGATCAGGACAATAAAAGACAAACAACATATTAATTGGGAATTCAAAGGACAAAGGAGAAATTGAGTCAAACCGTTGGCGAATATAGAAATAGATCATGTTGAGTGCTTTTGAAAGGGACACTAACCTACATCCTCATATGATAATAGCTTCACTGAAGCCTGCCATTTTCCAGGTAATGTCGGAAATAAGTCAGCCTTTCGGTCCAGTATTGAAACAGTCATCATACCAGAGCTGGATTCCTAAAAAGAAATTGCTGAAAAATTATTATTAAGAATAATTACACAAATTTTCCTTAAAATATTTATTTTCTCTAAAATATAGCTGTCTTATAAAATTAGCAAAAACGTATCAAATACCCCTTGGATCATATATTGGGTTGAGGAATAAGTTTTTGCGGTTTCATCAAATTTATTCATTACCATTAACAATTTTAGAAATACTACATTTTTAATTGATGACACTATGCAATTTAATCAATAATGTATTCTCCGTTGTTATCAAATACATCAACCTGGAATCCCATTACGCCCCATTTTGGCTTCATATAGCTTACCTGCCTACAAACTGGCAAAATACGTTGTGGAATTACTATCCACATTACAAACTCGTACAGTTTTCAAGCAGTATTGATTGCATATAGAGCAAATTCCAGTAGTTTTTTAGTGAGTTATGATATTCAGTCACTGTTTACCAACATATCAGTTAATGAAACAAAGACTATTATTTTAGACAGAATTTTTAAGGATTCACCAACCTTCCATTGTTTCAGTAAATCAGAATTCAATTCTTTGTTGGACCTTGTTTTTGGTGGGTCGGTGTTTACCTTTGATGCCCAGATTTACCAACAAATCGATGAAGTTCGTATGGGGTCCCCAATCGGCCCTTTGGCAGCCGAAGTTTTCATGACTCGTTTGGAGGAGAGGGTTTTTTCTGAAGTTCCTGATTTATGTAGGCCAAGTTTCTATAGAAGTTTTGTAGATGACTCCATAGCTATATTTAAACAACGAGATCAAGCTTTAGAATTTTTTAATTTTTTAAACACCATCCACCCCGGTATTAAATATACAATGGAAACTGAGAGTGATAACACCCTCCCCTTTTAAGATCATTTAATAAGAAAAAATCAAAATAATCTAGAAACATCATTATATAGGAAACCGACTAATACGAGGTTACGACTAATCTTTTTTAGTTGCTTAGATTTGAAATACAAAATCTCATCCATCAAGACCCTTTTTCACCGCGCATACAATCTCTGTTCATCCTACAATTTTATAGACAAATAATTTTAGTACCTTAAATCTTTCTTTATGCACAATGTTTTTCCTTCTTTTATTGTAGAAGAGTCAATCAGCACATTTTTGAGTGGATTGTATCAACCAAGCCACCCTGAGATAACAGTGGCAAAAGACAAACATTATTTAATAATGCCAGAGCTGGGTATTCACAATAAAGTCCTTAACCGAAAATTACACATATTGCTAAGGAAATACCTCTGTCAAATAAAATTTTAAATTGCCTTTGTTAACAAAGTAAATATAAAATCTTTCTTTATAATAAAGGATCCGGTTCCAAAGAGTCTTTGGAATTCGATTATATACTTATTTAAATGTCCTGGGTGTTCCCAAGGCAAATATATCGGAAGCTCCGTGAGAACTCTGAAGGCAAGATTCTCTTCCCATATGGGTATAAGTAATAGAACCAGTTAGATACTTGAAACCAAAGAAAATTCAGCGATAAGAGATCACGTAATAAAGTGTAAAAGTGATATCTCCTTAGAAAACTTTGAAATACTGAATTCGCACAAATGCCCTATTACCCTTCGAATCTTAGAAACACTTTATATAAAACAGCTCTCCCTGAATTTAAATAATGATCTCTCGTCGGTTCTCCTCCTTGTTACCTGAATTCGTTTGGATGTGGGTTGCGGGGCGCAGTTTGGGTACTTTTGGGTCGGCCGGAGCACGTAACACGCTCGTTGGCAAGATTTGTGATTTTGTATATTGGGTTTC
Source organism: Ceratothoa steindachneri (assembly GCA_963969495.1). Taxonomy (NCBI): domain Eukaryota; kingdom Metazoa; phylum Arthropoda; class Malacostraca; order Isopoda; family Cymothoidae; genus Ceratothoa; species Ceratothoa steindachneri. The sequence goes on along the minus strand of OZ018324.1, from coordinate 45,804,442 downwards.
GCCAATTTTTCCTTCAATTATTCGTTTAAAATTCATTTTAAAACAGTTTTATATAATCATTAGATTCATAAATCAAAGCGCCCCTACCTTAATAGATTTTAGCAATTATACACTCGCTAACTAATTTAAATATTTTAAATCCTTCCCTAGTCTCTATTGTAAATTTGAGCCTCATTTCGAAATATTCCCTTTAATTCTAAATTCGCAATTCAAAGCTAATACTAGCTAGTAAAGTTCTAGATGTACATTTAGCAGTGTGCTCTCTTAACAGTGCAAAATATTTTGTTTCGTTTATTTGTATTTTAGGCCTAAGAAGAAGACCGTATTGTGGTCAAAATGTCGCCGGTAAATAAAAAGGATGATACCAGCTATTTTCCTCGCCTTGGGATTTCTGTTAAACATTATATATATATATATATATATATATATATATATATATATATATATATTATTTGCACTCATCACATTAATTAATAAAATTAATGGGTACCTTTTCCTAAAGGAATCTGAAACAATCCCATTTTCACGCTTTTTAATTAAGACGTTGCCCTGATAAGTGGATAAAATGGTTCTTGTAATTATGGACTGAACATGAGGTTAAAAAAAAATATTTGATATAATGCAGAAGAAGGGTGAGGAGTGAGATTTAGGTAAGAAAAACTTTCATTTTATTTAACTTATAAAGCTAGTGATAAATTGGTCAGCACCCAACCAACCCAGCTTCATATTAAAATTCACGAAAGTTTTCATGCAAATACATAGAAGAATATTTCATGAAATATACCAACATACATAACACTGTTCCAATTTATTAAAGGATTAGAATGAGAAATAAGCCTTAATACAAGATGTCTTCCAACCATTGACATGTATGAGATTGGTGTTTCCATATTTTAACACTCTTATTTCTTTTTCTATGTTAATAAGCTTTCACGGCTGTTCTGGCATTAAATTTAAATAACAGTAGCTCGTTGAAACGACAACAAACTCTTTCAGAACGATCCCGTACAGATTACTCAGATTTAAATCACATAGTAGATCTGTCTAAAAATGCTGAAGAATATCGCATATGAATTATAAAACTGCCAAAAATTTTAAAAAATATCATTACCCCAAAACTTTTTCTATTTTTCAACAGACGTTGATGATAATAATAACGACGGTGGGGGGTTTCAAGTTAATGGGTCTTCAGATTGCCCCCTCCCACACAACAACAAAGGAAAGGCTTGAGAGAAGGAGTGTATTTAAGGTAAGCTTAAGGGCACCCAGTTTTGGGTTTTGGCGTATACCATCAGATATGCCAATCCACATTGAAGACGCATATATCGAAAATGCCCCTTTCCCACGCTGCTCAGATGAGTAAGAGGAACATAGTATAAACGATTTTATCCAGAAGTAGTCTTTATCACTGGCAGGCAAAGGATCTTCTCCAGTAGTTATGATTATCACTGGAAGGAAAAGGATCTTCTCCAGAAGTAATGATTATTACTGGCAAGTTTGGTCCTTTGCGGAAGAAAAATAAGAGAGTGCTCCAGTTTTTAGATTATCATCTGTTTAAAAGAAACTTAAAGACCATTCTGAGTCGAATGAGTGGGAGCCAAAGGATAAGGTATCGGACTGATATTTCTGTCTGGATAATACTAAAGGGATTGGCAAAAAAATCGGCACAAGATCTACTACCCAAACATTCGTCGGCGATCCGGCCATTACCTCACTCTGAGTCTTTACCAGTTCCGATTTTCAGTGTATATGCTTCCTCCAGATGAAAATAACGTACCTAATATGGACGTCCACGGAATGGATTCAGAGTCTCCAGATTTATCATCAGTTACTGAACAGTGATTAGCTCCTCACTGTTTCAATCAAGAGGATTTGAATGACTTCATACGTGATTTGTCGCTCTGCAAGAAAGCTGCAGAAATTTTAGCCTCGAGGTTGAGTGAAAGACATATGCTTGATAGGTCGGTACGGGTATCATATTACCGAATAAAGGAGAATACATTTGTTAAGTATTTATCTGAGGACAAACAATTTGTATACTGCCACGATGTTCCTGGTCTGTTTACCGAGTTAAAACTTGGCACCAAGGGCCATGCTGAGTGAGACTCTTTTTGAATAGCTTCAAGCGTAGCCCCAAGTGTTTCCTTTTGCATAATAACAATGACTTTGTTGCAGTTCCTCTCAGTCACTCTGTCCATCTGCGAGAAACTCACGATGACTTAAGAATGGGCATGGATTTACCTAAGTGCCTTGAATACAATTGAATCATATGTGTAGACCTTAAGATGGTCAACTTCCTCCTTGGCCAGCAGAAGGGATATATAAAGTTTCCATGCTATATCTGTATGTGTGACAGTCAAGCCCCTGACAAACACTGGTCTCAAAAAGATTGGCCAGAGCGGGAAACTTTGGAAGCAGGAATGCCAAACATTGTTAATGAGCCAATCGTAAGTCGAGTGAAGATCGTTTTCCCTCTACTTCATCTCAAAATGGAGTTGATGAAACAGTATGTCAAGGCGTTGAGCACTGACAATGATTGTTCTAAGTACATAGTATCGGCGTTTCCTGCTTTGTCATACGAAAAAGTAAAAGCAGTAGTATTTGATGGTCCCCAAATCCGAAGACTTCTGAGTGATTCTAGATTCGTGAACACCATGAATGAAAAAGAGAAGGCAGCCTGGCCCTCATTTTTTGCCGTTATTCGTAACTTTTTGGGAAACAAAAAAGCGCCTAAGTACGAGGATCTTGTTACTAATATGCTTTTAGCATATTGTGATCTGGGGTGCAATATGAGTATAAGGCTGCATTTCCTAAATAGTCACCTCGACCGATTCTCAGAGAATCTGGGAACCGTGAGCGATGAACAAGGGGAACGCTTCCATCACGATTTGATTACGATGGCAGAGCGATACCAAGGTCACTGAGATAGATACATGATGGCGACTACTGCTGCACGATTAGAAGAGATCAGCCAGAGAAGACTTACAAGGGAAAGAGTCACAAACACAAACTTTTGCCCCATTAATAAATTAGCATCTATTTGATTACAGTATTTGTAATCCTAATGTGTAATTCGAGTTTCTTCTCAAATGCAATAAATTGTTTGTGCTAAAAAACCTGCTTTACTATAAATAACGCAAAAGGATGACTTAAAATTATTTCAGGGCATGATGATAAGCGTGATAAAATGAAAATTATTGTATAATATTAGTTATTGATATTACGAAAGATATATAGCATTTAGGGAGAATCTGATTTCAGATTTGAATTCAATATGCTTGAATGAGGTAGCAAAATGGACTTTGATCAATTCACCCAATACATTGTTTTGCAGTATAATTCATTTTCAGTTATATGAAACATCACTACGAATCGAATTTTTTCTTTTAAATTATTTTAATGCAAATAAATATAATTCTCAAAACCTGTTATAGTTATTGCTATTATGAGCCATCTAATTTTTTATTTGTTTAAAAGTAGTAGTAGAAAATTCATAATTAGAATCAGGTCGAAAAATTACTATAAAATTATCTTCACTATAATAACTAACTGATATTTTAATTTTAGAGCTAGAAAATTGGTTTGCTAAGCATATCCTTTTCGATAATAATCAATTTGTTTCATAGAATATCTTCGGAAATTAATAATAACATTTTTTATATATTTAGGTAAAATGATTGGTTTATGATAAATACTTTTTAGGGTTCACGTCGAAGAAAATAACATTTAACTTAAGAGAATGCAATTGGATAAGTGTGCATACATAAAAAGAGCACTACTGATGCAGTCGTATTATCTCCTTTTTGGAAGAGTCTTAAGGGACACTCGTAAAATGACCAGGTTTTTTTTTTTTGTTTTTTGTTCATTATGCCGGTGTTATCTGTGCAATTGGTGCAAACTACAAAATAATAGCGCGCGTTTAAATTTACTACCAGACTACTTAAAGAAATGAAGAGAGCTAGTCAGGACTAAGACCATCGGTCTCTTGAATTTTTACGTTCGAGCCAAAAAGTAATTAGTAAAGTTAATAACAATAAATAACCTCAATATTATAATTGATATATTCACTTACGTAAAAGAATAAACACTTTAGTCATATTTTCCCAGGTTACTGTCATTTTTTACCCAGTTCCTTATTGTCTCACTAACAAATTCATTTTTTATTTCCTTAACTTGAGAAACTTTACTAATGCTTTAAAAATAATAAAGATTGAAATATAATATTTTAGATTAAATAATTATAAAAAATCTGTAAACGAGAGTAATAAAATGCACTTGCCTTAATATATATAACATAAATCTTGATGAATGGAGGATTTGAACGCGAATTTGTGAAATGAGCAATAAAATGAGATGGATAGCGTCATTTGGCTAATGAAACATCGAAACTTAAACCTCATAAATAGCCTTTTATTTCTGCTAAAATTAATTTATCTCTAATTAACAGCAACCAATAAACAATAAACTAAACCCAACTAAACCTCTATTAAATGCTTTAAGTTTGAACCCATTTAAGCAAAGAAATATTAAGGAAAGATATCTTATTATTTACCCGGCTATAATTAAATAACAATGGTAAATGTCTAAAATAATGTAAAAATTGGGAAATAAATTAATGTAAGTAGAAGGTATAAATGTAATTTTATTTGAAACTCGTAGAAGGCAGAAAAATTTATTTAATATGTGTCTGTTGTTTGCCTCGGGGTGTGTGACACATTTATATAGAAGAAAAATTGAAAATTGCCTCAAAATAAAGAAGGAAACTTCTGAAGACTTTCTAAGTTCGCACCCCATAAAGGATACTTAATTCAGCAGCGAGGATTTATTTAATATGTGTCTGTTGTTTGCCTCGGGGTGTGTGACACATTTATATAGAAGAAAAATTGAAAATTGCCTCAAAATAAAGAAGGAAACTTCTGAAGACTTTCTAAGTTCGCACCCCATAAAGGATACTTAATTCAGCAGCGAGGATTTCTTTACCCTTATCAAAACCCTGATCACCTTTACCTGGCCTACCCTTAAGCAACACAGCCTAGATTCGAGAAAGAAGATACTCATAACCCTGCCCTTAAAATCAGTGCCTCACACAAAAGGCACTGTCGAAACAATCAGATCAGTAGCCGCCAAGCTGAACCAAGAATACTATCTAGCAACCTAGGAGTGCTACCCAAACTCTGTGATAGTTCACCCCTGGAAAGTAAACAACTAACAACAGAGTAACAAGTTAAGGAAATAAAAAAATAATGTGTTAGTGATACAATAAGGAACTGCATACGAAATGACAGTAACTTGGGAAAATAACCGATATTATACACCTAGAGTTTATTTCTGAAAATTATTTTGGTAGTATCAAAGTAATATTGAAAATAGATATGATAATCAACATAATAACTTGTATGAAGACTTATCGATACAGGTTTGGGGTCAACTACAAATGGCACACCATTTTCTGCATATAAAATTATGACCACGAGAGAACTACTTGAACTCATATAATATATGAGGAAACAAATCATTATTATTATTGAAAATAAAGCACCTCAACTTATAATTTAAATTAAAGGAAAACACTAACTTTGATTGAAAAAAGGAAGTTCTGAGGCTTTATTAGGTACATGAGAATTATAAATCATACAAAAAAGCAAACAATTGGCAAAATTATCTTCTCCCTCAGAAATTCATCTACACCTAAAAACATGGCGAGAAACAGGTTCAGGCAGATTTGCGATGTGGGTTAATGAGAAAATAGTGCCATTGCAAGGACAGTTATTATTTAACCATTTTCTTGGTGTGACCGGTGTACGTCGTTATACACAAGCAGGCCTACTGGCCAACCGAAATTAAGGTTCCACCTGGGGATGGTTCTAAGAGTGAGTAACCTACACAGTTGCTAGGCCAAAGAATTTTCAATCACAGCTACAAAAATATACTTTAATAGGACTAAAGATTACATATACATATAGGGCAAGTTAAATGGCAATGCATTAACACTAAAAATTAAGTTTGAAGTAAGGAATAATGAATTAAGTAATGGTTTTACAATTATGCAAGTTCTAGAGCAAAGAGGATACTTGAGGTTCGATGCTGTAAAGGTGGGAAGAGCGTGACGAAGTGTCGGTTAAATCCCTTTTACCTTCATGTACGGCGAGTAGGACCAGGTAGGTAAGTTCGACCCTGAACTTGTGGGCGTCTTAAGGGACGCTCAATTCAACTTCGGGATACTGAAGTTGCGGGTCCTCTTATCCTTAAGAGGCAAACGGAGGTTGCTTCGGGGATGGCTTTTCCCATCCTTAAAATCCAAAGACGTCGTGAAAAGGGTTCAAGCGCGCCTAACTATTTTCACGAACAACACTGAGTGACGACTAGCCCTTCCTTGGCTCTTCGACAATCACTCAATTCTTCTCTGGACGAGAATGAAGTGGGTTTCCTCTCGACTAACGAAGACGTTACACCTAACGTACTGGAAGGCGGCTTCAGACACAATCTGCCTGTGAATTATGAACTGTCGAATATACGAGTATATCCAGAAATTATCTAGATGGGGAGAGAGCTTCATCACTAACAGATTTCCTTAATTGCCTTGGGCCAGGATAAGCTTCTATAGCGCAAAGTCGTGATGCCCACTTAATGGTCTTTCCATTCCATTACTCTAATTTTCACAGTATATAGGGCAGGAAAATTTAGAGCGTCAACGGGAAACCTGGGAAGACAGGGAAGTGGGAGGTAATTACTTCTCTGTCTTATTCTTTCACAACCATATATCCCGAAAAAAATATATAAATATAGGTCAATAATTTATAAAGCATGTACATTCATGGATACAGGGGTACACTATTTCATTATTGGAATTAAAGGAAATATAATACAACTATGGCACCCACAAGTGATTTTATTCATGTAACTTGAATACTATTTTACTTTGCTAAAGATTATTTTGTGCTGGCGAAACAATAGACACAGATAACTTCTATTCGTCGTAGGTTTTAGCAAAAGAATTGCTAAAGAATGTAATAACCTTGTTTGACCATTAGATTTAATAAAAATTGCGCTCCAAACCATGCTACAAGCCCAAAGCTTTAAAAAGACAAATTATTGGTATGCAACTGACTGATAGAAATGTAGTAGAAGGGTAAAAGTATAAACGTGATTTCTTAATTTTCTCTACTCAGTATGACTTTTATTTCTACGAAATAAGGGATGGTGTGAATTATGTGGAAGTTAAAATGTCGCTAATAATTCTCAGTCATAATGCTATAAACTAGAGAATAGACATCTCTGATCAAATAGTGAGTTACTCTACACCAATTAAAAAGAGTATAAAAGGGTATCATACCATTAGTTTTAAATTTATTCTTAACACCTATAAGGTGTTAAGTGATATTTCTAAACCATATTCAAAACAAAATGCCAATTGCAAGTTTAGAAAAACCAGTATTGAATCGCACTTCGCACTAACATCACATATATTCGGTCTAAAATCAAAAGAGGCACTTGTAAAAGTCTATTATAATATAAAATATTATTAAGATAAAATATATTAGTTAATAGTAGTTGTAAAATGGGAAGGAACTAAGAGGTTATTTGATATGGAAGACTCAGCGATATTTTATATTCATAGATAATTTGGAGATGAAATAAGATTTGAAGCAGATTCGTTAGAGTATATTCTGGAATGATACCATCTGTGAGAGTAGTGTTTTTGTTGAGTGGAAGCTAAGAAAAGATAGTAGGTTAGGACTTGTTGATTTTATTTTACACTCAAATTAATTTAAACAATATTCTTTTCCATGTTATTACATAAGTTTTTTTCGAATTACAATCGAAAGTCAACAATTTTTAATGCTATCATAGGTATGGAGAATATTTCATTTGTTGCAAAGATGAGAAATCGATAAGTGCAGCAAACAGGGTAACCAAAAGTAGCGCAACATTTTAAAGCAAAATAACTTTTTATGTAATTAAAAATTAAATAGTTTTTCTCCATCTTACATATAGTATATCATTTGGAAATATTATGAAACTAATTATAAAGACGATGCGCTACAAATATTTTTCACTATATTAGGAACATTGTTTTTAATTTTTAAATAGTAGTGCTACTCTTGGGGTACCTGGTAAATAGAGTAAATTTATAAAGGATGCTTATATTTGCACTGAAAGATAATAAAATTTGTGTGATTAAAACTTTATGATAGAGAATCGGATAAGAAATTAAACGAGAAGCAAACGATATCAGGTCCCCTAAGATTGCAGTGTTTAAATGGAAGCAATATTTAAGAGACATGGGGCGACAATATGGCGGCTACTCGGAGTCTGGAATAAAATGAAATCGGAAAAAATGGTGTAAATAATTATACCTTTTTGTGTTATATTTGTGTTAAAATTAGATTTAAGAAACATATCAAAGCAAAAGTACCTAAATAAATAAAGAATTATAGGAAAATCATGTCAGAAAAAACAAAACAAAAGTAACAGCAAGGAACAACGAGGGTGGCTATCTACGCGTAGTAGAATGCCTCATTTGATTAACAAATAAATAATAGTTGATACTCCATAATAAAAAAATGGGGTATGAACCAGTTAGAAATAAATAAAGTTGCTTATAGCAGATAAGAACAGATGGATGCCCTAAACTGAACAAGAAATAAATGAGCAATGAACTCGTGTTCCCCTAAAAATTGAATGATGATAGGACTTTGCGAATGATAGAAATCTCAATATCCTATATTTAAATTGAATAAAACAGTTTCAAGAAATATGAAAACTTATAGAAGTGAAAATAAATAAATAAAGGATCAAATATTCTTGGAAATAAAAGACTGAAAAAGAGGAAAAAGATCGAAAAGAAAACGCGAAGGAAACTTTATGAAGAAAGATGGAAAATTAGTCCAATGCAAAGATACGATGGATTAACGGAACAGGATATAAGAGAATGGATAATAAAGGAAAAAAACTATAATAAAACACGCCCAATAAAAAGAAATATCACTCAAGTTAGAGAGAAACTTAATGAGAAAATGCAACAACTTGACTATGTGGCAATATGCGTTGGAAAGATTCTCTCCTAAGATTATGTAATTTCTCTTTGCCAAGAAACAGAAGTTGTTCAGGGTAAATGAAGCTACAATAGGTTTGTAATGAATCATACGTAAAAATATGAAGAATATGCAACGTCTGCCATGTCAGGCACATACAACCGATGGGACCTATGTTTGAACATGGTTTGTGACTTCCTTGCCACCGTTTTGGAGACAAGGTCAATCTTCCTAAAGAGAAGACCCGTTTCACAGGAGCTGACGTCAGAAGGGCGGTGTTGTATTTACTACATAACTTTTTTATGTTTAGATATTTATCTAAACTTTTAAGTGTTTTATTTAAATCCTAAAGGTAACTGAACAATATTAAATCTCTAGTTAATCGTATTTGAATGGGTTTTGTAAATCAAAAATAATCGTCACTGTCCGAGACACCACTGGATGATTTAGGTCTGGTCCCTCTGCTAAATTCTTAATCTCTTGAATCCTAATATTTTTTACAGAGTCTTCGTAGCTTGGACTTTCCCATGAAATACTGATATCTACCCAGTGGAGTTTGAAGAATGGATGTCTTGTTGATGCAATAATGGCATGTGTAACAATGGCTTCAATTGCCAAGGTCAAATTAGATTGGTAGCGCTTTCCAAAGCCCTTACTGACTGCAATTAGAAGAGGTTGCCAAAATTTTAGAGAACGTGACTGAAGACTATTCAGCTTTTTCTCTACAGTTTGCAAGGTATGGAGCAATTCTCCATAAAACAGTTTTCTTCTCCTTGTAGGCGATCAATTGCCACAACTGAGACATACTCCCCAAGAAATTCAATTTCGTGACTTCTGAACACTGGAAGTTCAAGGGACGTCAAGAGTCGATGTAATTTGTGCTTTTCTTTTAAAAATAATGACAATGCAACAAACAGAGAGTTCTACCTTGGAATGCAAGGCACCTTTAATAAGCAGTTGATAACAGTTTTGCTAATCTCTGCTGATTTTGGACGACCGCTTGTGTTGCATCATGCTTAGCATTTTCCCATCGCAGCATGATTGATATTTGCAAAATAATATATTTTCAGTGCCTGTTTTGCATCAGTTATCACGACGAGAGTGAGTGTGTGTGCAGCACAGCGACATGCTTAGGTAGGCTGAAGCTGCATGAGTCAGACGGAAGGTCTTCTTACTGATCTAAGGCACTTCTCATTAAGAAACTATCCTCCAGCTCGCGCTCACCCTGATCTTCTTCACTTACCTGGATTCCATCTTCTGACTCTGTGGACACATCTGCAGCAGTGACTGCAAATTCCTTAGACGCTTTAAAAAATTAGAGCCGCTATCAGTGACGGTGCACGTGATTTTCTGCAGGGGAATAACGTATTCATTAATGATATTCTCCATATGTTCAGCAATCTTGAAGTAGTTATATTCTCCTTTAAATTGACAGCATGCCACTACTCCATCCAATGTGATGGACATGAACAGCTTCCTCAACGTGAAAATTAAAATTAAATAACAGTCCAATGTTTGTCTCATAAATTTTTCCATAAATTTTACTTATTAATATAATTGAGATAAATTCCACGAATAAATAAGTCTGCTTTCAGCCAAGAGCTGATAACTCCTTAACTGTAAAGACATTTTCAATTTCATATTTCCAAAAGAGCAAAATCTTAACATACCCAATGAACTGTAATGCCCAAAAAACTACGGTGACGAGTTGACCAAATATCTGCAGTAATACATAAGTAAGAGGTTCTGTCTTGTGTATTCTTCAGTTGAGCTGTTGTCACTTTCATCTTCTTCTATAAGATTTCGGCCTAGCGTCCGCCTTGAAATGACGTCAACTAAAGAATTTAGACCTGCGGTAGTGGAATGTGTGTTTTTGTGAGCGAAATTGATTTTCACAGTGAAATGAGAATATATGGTATGCATATAAAATTTTAGAAATAAAATGTAGCTCTATGAATATCCTAGAGCTATATAGGACTGGTACATTAATTCATAAATATATTATTAGACCTTCCATAGATAACAAATACTTGATTGGTAGCTTTAGCAAATTCCTGATTCTACTAGATCTATAGTCGGGTGACGGCCAGCGCGGTTGTTTGCCGCTTTGCCCGCTAGGGAGTGATTTCAGTCATTGTTACGATTTACTTTGGGTGAAACGCGTCTGCCATGTTGGAAAGTTTTGAAATCATAGGTTAATTGTATTTATTTGCCGTTGTAGGCCTGTTAGCTCTAGTACTTGTAAGTAGTAAAGATGTGGACTTATGCTATTTAAGTGAATAAGTTATAATGTGTGTTAAATAAGGGAAGCCAGCATATGATACATATATGTTGACTTGAAGAGGGACGCTATAATGATCTAGAAATTGTAAACTTAGCTTTAAGCCTCACAATGCACGCGTTAATTTCTAAAATAACTTAAAGGTTATAGCAATAATTACGCAAATAATATACTAATTTAAATTAATAGTGCATTTACGCTACAATAAACTTAACTATTATCGAATGATTTTATTATTCATAGTATTGTATACGTTTGTAAACAAACGTGGACGATTTTGCTTAACAAGATTGCGATCCTCTAAAATTGTCAGAAATGACGTCCTTGAACACTTTTTTTTATACGGCAATAGCTCCTCCATTTGGCAAAAATATTCTCAAATATATATTTTTTTCTTTTGATTTCGTTAACCTTGTATCGGCAGATATATCGGTTATCGGCTAACTTGCATATCGGTGAAACCCTAATCTATGGTATTGTTTATCCATAGATAAATGTTTATTATAACTGTGGTATTAAAAGTCGTGACTACGATGCGCACCCTAAACTACACCTTCACCGATGCCTTGGGTTGATCAAATCATCTCTGGCTAGTTATTACGGTAAAATTATATTTTTTTGTCGTTTATCATTACTAACTATAATTTAAGAAGGGTATTTTTTTGAGTATTTGAATAATAATTTCCTCTTAGTTTAGTAATGACTTATGTTTTTTTATCAAAGTTATTTCTAATAATTTTTTTATAATATCAAAAACAAAAGTGTGAAGTTCAGAAAATTTATTTATATATGTCTTCGTCTATAACTATATTTTAGCAACGTGATATTTTGAAATGGGGGAAATTTAGTTTAGAGTTCCTTTTTAAAATTATTATAATTGAAGGAGTTCAGGAAATTTATAAAAATTTAACCATGGCGGCATTTTTTTAGATTATAAATTTCAATCTTAGTAGCGAAGCGCAAGCTCTCCCTCCTAGGAGGAATTGGCGAAGCCATTGCCTGCTAAATTTATTAAACACAGGTTCAAAGACAGCAATAAAATCTAATTAATAATACTGTACTGTTATTCATATCATTCCAAATGGTGTATTACTTTGACAGAAAGGCCCGCAGCCTGCTAAAGTGTGTTTCTACCAGAGGGCTCTGGTAGAAGGCAATACCCTTATGCCCTCAGTGCAGGTAGCCGACTCCGACAAGTTCCTAGAGACTTTCAGAGAGTTGTTTGAATTTCAGGACCGCAGTGGTCTCCTCTTCCTCTCAAACGAGTGCATCGACATGGCCATGATGGCCGTGGAAGTCTTCAAGGCGATTACAACACCAAGCGAAAAGAGGGTCAAATTCCTGGCGATCTACTCTTCAGAAGAAGTGTTCGTGAGTTTCTAAAAGGAAATAATTAGCAATGACTTAGGCATGTCCCTGCTGGACTGTGAAAAGGGTTTTAGCCTGGTCAACATCGTCGTTCCTGCCATTACCAGGTCCCTTTTCCATGTCATGGGCAAAAATATGGTGTCAAAAGCTAACAGTCATGCCCATGAAAAAGTCAAAATAAGAGTCATTAAAAGAGGTAATCCGGATGCACCCGAGAAAGCTACCAGGAGTAAAAGTGACTACAAGAAGAAGAAACTTTCGAGTGAGAAAAAGTCCTAAGTCAATTTAAGTGTGCGTAGGCACTGACATTTGCTATGTATCTTTATTTTGTAGGGTAGATATTAGAATCCAGTTTAACCATGAAATAGGTTACTAGTACAGGGTGTCCACACCTTAGATTCTTACTAGCTATTACTTTATTATACTTACTCATATTTCAGAATACTATAGTCGGTACTCACCCATGGGCTATGAAAAAGATTTATAAAGTTAAAAAAAAAAAATTAAATTAAGTCTGGGGGTCTAGCTAAATGATACCTAATGGAAATATAATTGTTTGCTAGATTGGTGAGGTGTAGGCCCTGGAGGGATTTCTTTTCTTTTTCCTTAATTGATGCTACCTACTTTATTTCATTTATTAGAATATACCTTGAAATATGTTTCTAGTTAAATGTAATATACCCATTTGTGATTACAGTTTTAATTAGAGATTTTGCTATTTATTTTTTTTAAGTACCTGAAATACCTATGGAATTTTGAAATTTGATATTAGTAGACACCCTGTAGTATCTAAGAATCCCATTGTACACAGTCTTATTAAAAAAAATTGAATTGAATATAACTAGCATCGGTTATAAATATAAGGTTTTTATTTTTTTCTTTTTCATTAAATAAGTTACACTTTCGTTCGTCACGCCGAATCTGTTTGTCGAATCAAAATTTGACTTAACAGCTCGAAGTACATTGGTCCAAATTTGGGGTGAATATCTTTAAAAATAAAGAAATGAGAACGATTTTTGTTTTTTCCTGGCTAGCCCGACTATCGAATCGCCTGATTTTGAGCTACCAATCAAGTATTCGTTATCTATAGTCCTTCATATTCAAAATTAGATAGTAAAATATTGACTTTCAATATTGTTAGGAATATATATGTATATTATCAAGCTTTATTTCCTACATTATTGACGGTTGGTCATTTATCTCTAAATTTAAATAATATAATTATTCGTTATTTGCAATCTTTACAATGGTTAGGTTCTCAAATTTATACTAAGTTGTTTATATTTTTATAACAAAGGCGTTCTCTGTTCGTAAACATTAAGGGATTTTATTCTTAATAATGTTATGCTTAGTCTTAAGTTTTAAGTTTCTGCCCTAAAAGTCACTGACTTATTTTGGGCCCATAACTAATCTTTTTATGTATATACATATATACGAGTATGTATAGGTACTTATTGTAACTTGTCATTAAGATTTAAAATGTAATATGTTTATACTGTACATTTGATTAATATGGAATAAATAAATAAATAAATAAATACAAAATAATGGTATTGCTACTATAACAAAGTACAGCGTTATAGGAAATCATCTAATAACTTCATATAATCGATCAATAATTATTCCTGAAAAAATTATATTCAATAATAACTTAAAGTAAATTATAGCGCGCTTTAAGAATATATGCATGCGGATTCTCATGAAATTATTGCGATATATTAACCTCTGTTGTTTGTATATTTCTTCCTTTATATTACTTCGTTATATAGCCTACGTAGCGACCAATTATTCGAACGCTTTGGTATTCGGTCGTTATAAGGAGGTTAACCTGTACTACTAATACTATAATTATAAACAATATTTGTAACTCAGAATTTACCTTTAATTAATCTTACAAAAGCTGGTTGCTCCATGGTTGATAGGGGATGCACACCTTGTATGATAAAATCTGCAATTCACTTATCAACAACAGATTGTTTGACCTTCTTAGTATTCACAGCAAAACACTCCGGTAATGTCTTTACCTTAACATTGCTGCACGAAGCACCATTGTTTAATACTGAACATTTTCTTTTTGAATCTTTTCTTTGAACTGTCACGTAGTTATAAACTTTTGGCAGGATGCTTTCTCTGTAGATAAATGTACATGATCAGATAATTGAGGAGATCTGTTTCACGTTGCCATAATTCATGTTAAATTCAATCAGCATATACTATAAATAAAGGTCTTGCCAAGGGAAGCAGGTATGTTCGTGCCTGGTAAAACTACGCTACTTAACATTGCCATAAGCCCGAGCAATTTTGCCATTTTTTTAAAAATATGAAATAGTGAAACTTGTCAATTCAATTAAGTATCATTTAATTAGCTTTAATAAATTCTTACTTTTCAATGAATGGTGGTGTAAGTTTGAGTAAATCTGATGCAACCTCTTCTCGTAATATTCTTATTTTCATCGTCTTATTAGTAGTTAACTTATAGAGCACAAATGCATTCACCAATGCGATTCCGAGAAGCTTTCCAGGCCCAGTTTCCGTTACCACTTTAGACATTTGCATAATATTGTGGCATATGATGCTATCTGATCAGATAAGTCAATGCCAGTTTTACCATTATATAAGCAATGATTAATGAGGATTTTTCTTGTTATTTTTCCTTCTTGCTTCTCTTCTTTCTCCTTCATCTACTGTCTTTTCTTCCTCTGTCTCTTCTTCTTTAGTGTTCTCCAGAACTAGACTATGCTTAGTGGAGACTAAGCGCATATCTCTAGTTTCCTTCCATTTCAAGAATAGAATTCCATTACCATCCTCACGGGCTAACATCTTTGCCTTCTTTAGATTTTCCCTTATCACTTCCTTTGGCATTTCCTTTTAATTTGAAAGTACTGTACCCACCAGGTCAGTGTTCTGTGCTAAGAATGATTTCACCAGATTGTAGCTGGTATAAAATTTGTCCATATACAACGTATGCCCTTCATTCTTCGAACTAGATGCCAGTTGTTCGCAAACATTTTGAACTATCTTAAATTCTTGAATGCCGCTTACAGCTTTTCCTGAATATATTTTAACATTATAGGGTTAATGAAGGCTTTTAATATTTGCAAAACCAATTCAAAGGATCATTAACTGATTCGACAATAGAAGCTGGAGCTTTTACTAGACGACAAATTCGAAGAGTTGTTTCTGATGATTCCTTCACTTTGGGTCTCAATGAAAAGGAACCCAAAGCATGGACATCTTTTGTGAAAGTCACTGAAAACTTTCTCGGCAATTTAAAATCTCCAAATTACTGAGAAATAGTAAACAATATGCTATAAGCTTAGGAAAAGATATGATGCAGAATGTCACTAAAAATGCATCTTCTGCATTTTCATCTCGATTTTTTTCCTGAAAATCTGGGAGCGGTTAGTGATAAACATGGTGAACGTTTTTATCAAAAAATTTTGGTTATGGAGAGGAGGTACCAAGAAAATTTAATCCAAATATGATGCGGGATTATTGCTGGTCTTTACAAAAACAAACTTTGATGTCTCACAAACGAAAAACAAGAAGGCTACAGCAAAGTTTCTTTAAACTTTAAGTGCATAACAAACTTAATCAATATAATTAAATCTTCATAACTTGGAAAGAAGGAGGGGAGGTAACTTCGACAGCGATGTACACTGTCTGTTCCTAAGCCAAAATAAAGAAGGAAGGTCCCCCACTTTTAAAATATTTTTGCTAAAAATTACAAATTAAAAAATAAAAAGATTTTTATTTATTAATTGGGACAAATAGAGAAAAGTGGGAGGATCATTACACAAAATATAGACGTGATAAAGAATTTTGGTTTTCAAATTCTGATTCAGCACCCTCGATATAATTAAAAACACTTATTCACATGTATGTAACAAACAAAAGTTAAAATTTATTACCTAGTGTAATCTGAAATGCTCCCTTACCTCACAAGGCCCATCCACATAGTTAAACCAAGAAATTTTTCTCATTACATTGCAGGAAGTTAGAGTCCATTTATGGAACCTTGAATGGGTCCTGATGGTCATGTTTGAAGAGCTTGGGTGGCATACAAATTAGTTTGCTAAACCAATTCGTCTATACTTTCATCATCAACAAAAACTTTATAGAGGTCATATGGACTAGCTTCTGGCAATATATTAATCTGCAATCCAGATTTACCAGTAAATGGAAAAGATTTCTGTGGTCCCGAAATCCTTCATATTCATTGGGATCTCCTGCATCAATATTCATTTCTTGACCTTCATTTTCAGTTTCTTCCTCTTCATGGGCCAGCTCGGAAAGTAATTCAGCAACATTCTCATGAATCATCACTTCATCTTCATCATCTGATGGAATTGCATCTGGTATATAATCCGGATCCGGGCCCGGATAATCAAGACCTGTCGATTCAAATCCAGTACTTTCATTGAGCACAGCTTCCAGGTTATATTGCCTGGCATGTATCGTTCTTCTTCTTCTATTATCAGGACTACCGGTACTCATTTTAGAAGGCTAATAATTTAAAATGTATAATGTAAAAATACAGAGCTGAAATAAAATAAAGAAAGTGAGATTATCGACAATAATAATTTTCTAGAAGTGAAATATAAACGTCACTCAAATATAACTGTCAAGTGATGCGTGACTAGGGAGGGGGGGGTCAGTTGTATTTGACTGACAAAACCCCCTAGGTCACACATCACGTGAGTAAACTACCACCAGGCGCTACGTCAGTCAAAACCAAAAAATATTATAACCTCGGAATTGACCAAAAATCACCAATAAATGTTACCAACGCATTTAGAATATCACAAATACCATATTTATTTGAAAGAAGTACCATGGCGTCCCACCTTGGAAATTAATGTGATAAACGTTTAAAGGTGAAGGTACTCGACACTCTATAAGACCACGAAGTCGGCACTGTGAGCTCTAGAAGAGCGCTAGATCAAATGTTAGCTGCATCTTGTGACTGTGCTCTATTCCAAGACACATAAAGACTATCTGAAGGCACCGTGCATTAGGCGTTAGGTTCCAAGGAAAATTCACAGCTTGATGGTCGAGGATGCAATTAAAGCAGTTATTGACCTAATGAGAGGATCGCCATGAAAGTGTATGTGCATAATCCACTCTACATGGCAAACGGAGACCTGTGCAGTAGATTACGCCCACCTACTGCAATTGATGCTCGGGTGCGGATGGATAAGACTGGAATGCTTAGTCAAGATTCGGACGATTAAAGGAACGGAAAATGAGAGAAGTGTAATTCTTTTGGATAAGCCAAAGAAAACCAAAACTCGTGCGTTTGGTGTAGCGAGATAGCTAGTCTAATGCCTGTTGGTAACGATGGTCTAAATCTGGCATCTCGACCGCATCAAAAGAGATAGAAGCTTGTCTACAGAGTGCGTATAGAGAACATCTTCCAACAATTCAGAGGTGATGATTTTGGTGGTCAAGGCAAAGAGAGTGACAATGAGGAGACTTTCAAGTGAGAAGCACTATTACTGTCGTAAAGGACCGGAGAAGGCTCTCTCTTCCCAGCTGTACACGGGATCGAAAATGTCGTTGAAACTCAGATATGAAATTTGAAAGGTGCAACCTCGACATTATTGTTAAGAGACTCTCCATGATATATTATGGCCACGCAGTTTCATTTGACTTCCCCGGATCGAAAAACACTCTTACTAATTAATTACTTTAAACCGAGGAATACTTACCAAGTGGATATCATTTTTCAGCCGAGGCAGAGCATCTGGCGTGGAAAGAAACTTGTCAAAGCCACACGGTGCGAGATAATACTAAGAATAGATTGTGGCATGCTTAGAAACACATCGAAACCATGCCCTCGCACGAAAAATTCACTTACTGTTCAAATCATTTGGGAAGTAGTTATAGCATATATATATATATATATATATATATATATATATATATATATATATATATATATATATATTAGTATTGCTTATCTCTAAGCGCAGTCTTACACCCTTCCGATCATAAAACCAGTTTACGTGCAAGACTTAAACATTATTGGAATGCTCGTCAGGTCAATGGCAATGAGGTTTGTGAAGAATAACTCAACAGCCTCTTTAACTGACCTAAAATCCTCGGATTAAATAGAGAAATCAGTAATATTCTGACATGCAGGAAACTACACACAATCTTAGGACTGTGCTTGGTTTCTCTTCGAGCAGGAGACACTTGTAGCGATGGCTTGTCTTTACTTAGACAGAAACTCCGCAGAGTTTTGGTAAACGAAGGCGACAAATGCGCCGTTGCCTTCGAGGACTTAGTGGGACAGGTTAGGTTAGACATATGAGTCTTCGCCTCAACATGCCTTGAATCCTTTGGGGAGAGGGGTCATTTAGAGCCCGTGGTCAGTCATCTCTCGGAAGATCCCGAATCATAAAACTGCCCCCTCGAGCCTTGAGCATGCGCATGCGAGTTGAGGTTCCTTATTTGCTACCCGTGTTACGAGAGAAAAAAATTCCTTGAAGATTATCTCTTGGCTAACTTCAGGGAGTTTGGATCCTCTGAGTCTGATGACTATAGAAGCGCGACCGTTTCGCCTTACACGAAGTTTTCGTGTGTGGGAAGTGGGAGTCCCATTTTAACTATGGCGGGTTAAGTCTTTGGTCAATAAAGGCATGGCAGGTACAATTTATTGGCCAATCAAAACGAGATTCATTCCGCAGTCTAAACAGCCAAAACCTTTTACTCTAAAAAATAAGAACTGCATTGCTTCAAAGAACCAGGTTGTAGATCGCTGCAATTTACGCATTTTGGCATACATGACAGTGTCTTGTCACTTTATGCCATTGCATAGTTTGCAGGATTTAAGGTTGACTTGAGGTGGTACATATAAAAATCTATTCACGTAGCCAAAGCCTTGGCAATAATAACACCTCCACGGCCAAGACACCTTTGCCATCATAAAGAATTTAGGGGTTGGTTCTCTAGGCCCCTTTGTATCCTCATCACGCATTCCATATTTACTGCTGCCTATTCGGCCATCTCTTCGGCAATGTCCTCTACCTACTATTCCACAGTGTGGTAGGCTTGGTTCGGCAGTTTCTCAGACACCATGGCGCTGGGTCCACGTGGCTCCTTTCTCATTCCCTATTTTGACTTCCAAGCTGCATCCGAGTCCGCTCCCAGGTTGGATCTACCATTATTGGTTTGGTCTCTCTTCGAATCGATATGGAGCTCCACCGTCTCTCCATCCTACCTGAAAGGAAGAAATCTACTATTTTTCTTCTTTTCTAATTTTTTGGGCGGAGGACAGGTAGAATTTAGCCTTATCCTTCTCCAAAATGGTTAAAGATTTGGATGACTTTGGTCCCACCTAAAGGATAAGATCCCTCTTCGCTTTTTAAATCCTTATGTTGGAAGGTTTCTTCTACCTTCATTATTCGCTCAGAGGAAGACCCTGTCAACCTAGGGTGAAAATGCCTCCGTGCCATGTACACATGAACAAAACTCCATATGCTCCCCAGAGGTTTCAGAGAAAAGCCTTTACTTTAATACAAAATCTAGTTCATGTTATAGAGAAAAAAGATAAATTATAAAATCACACTTATTTGGCTTTAGAAAAAATTACCAGTCGGGATGTACGAGCTATCGGCCTGATGGGACGGATCCGAAGCAAACCGGCCATATCACCTATTATGTTTCATGCGCAAATATGTAAGAATGATGATTCCAAGGAACTCATTCTAATGGTAGATATTTTTCTTTTTTAATAGGATTTATAGTCAAACTTTTATATTCTCACTGAAGATGATGAGGATGGAAATTCTAAAATTTCAAATAAAAATGTTTATCCCTACAACATGCAATTGTGAGAGAAATATCTATAGGTTTCTCAACCTCAATGCAGATTTGGACATGGAAAAATGTATCAGAGAGAAGGGATTATGTATAGGGCTAAAGAATAGGGACGACAACCATAATCGGAAGAGAGAGTCAAGTAAGTTCTCAAAAAGCTCATGCGATGACCCAAAAACTACATAAGAAGAGAGAGTTTGGA
The DNA here is from genome assembly GCA_963969495.1 of Ceratothoa steindachneri. Taxonomy (NCBI): domain Eukaryota; kingdom Metazoa; phylum Arthropoda; class Malacostraca; order Isopoda; family Cymothoidae; genus Ceratothoa; species Ceratothoa steindachneri. Next base: position 45,783,732 of record OZ018324.1, on the reverse strand, counting down.
AACCCAGATTCCTCCAACGACAGTTTGGCGTGACCTGAGCAAACGCTTGTGTATGAAAGCATAGAAAATACAGCCCGTTCAAGCCGAGAAGGCAGATGACAAGCGAAAGCTCCAACAACTCTGTGCTGATTTGCAAGATATGCAAATGCGGGCTCAGCTCTATACTAATATGCCAGGGAAATGGGTCGGGCTTACTGTTGACGAAGACAGTGTGCATTTAAAATAGCCTAAACGTTTCCCTGACCTAAAACCTTGCTACCTTTTCATATGGAGCTATGAGAATGGACCAGTTTATGCATAATTAAGTTAACTTAACCAAATAATCACCGCCGCACTGAAGAATATTACAATGACATAATGAAGCGTGTTTGTAGGGAAGTGGAGTACCGAGTTGACGTTAGTTACGCCTCAGGCGGCCTTCAATATAAAAAGATGTGAAATCATTCACGAAATCAAGATACCTTTTCATTTGTTATTCAATTTTTGAGGTGTAAATTTATATTGCTCAACATTAACCCCTTTCAGTTTCATTTGCCTAGACTAAAAGAAACCACACTTCTTCCCTGGGATCTGTTTATACGGCCCACGCCGCCACTTAAATTTCCTTCACAAAACGTATTAAACACGAGACTTTGTGATAAAAAGAAACAAGGCTGTCGCATGTAATGTTGGGTGACGGAGCGTAATGTGTTGCCATAATTCCTACTTGTATAGCAATAAAGGAACGTGGCATACAATTTTAATATTGTTGGTACGAAAATATCATTACTTCTGTCAATTTTTACCATAGATTTAGTTAGGATAAATATTTTATCAATTATGTTTAAAATACAATGAAGGCATATCCGTAGAATATAGGTTATTCTCTTAATAAAATAAAATACGTTAAAAGCTTCCCGAGCGGTAACACACAGGCTGTGCAGTGCTGCCACATTAATATGACAGTTTCACTGATTCTCTCATTCACTCTGACCGAAGTTTCTCTTCTCTCCACGTTGACAGTTGAATGTGAGTTTATGTCTTTATATACTCTTATATTGGGTTATTGGAGATTGTGGCGAGATGTTTATTGGCTAAATTCGAAGCATTAACAATTTACTTCTAGGCAAAATATGGTGTTTTTTCATTATGAGATTTTTAATTTCTGGACACCAAAAAAAGAGTGACTTTTAATTTTGTATTCATAAAATTTCATTATTTTCGAAGTTAATAGCTCATTTCCGACGTCGAGGATGTAGGTTATGTTTTACTTGCATATATGTGTTTGCCGTCTACAAAATATCTCGAAAACTACTTGACCGATTTTTCACAGAGTTCAGTGGTTTTATTTTCAAATATTATTTACTTCACTCTGTTTTGGCTAGTAAAAAAATAAAAGTGTAGCCCGATTATCGCATTGTCAATGAAGTATGAGGGAAAAATTACCTCCTTGTGGATACAAAAACAACAGAAAGCAGCAAATGACATGTGTCCTTAGAAAGCCGATTTGGTTTGAAATATCAGCTTTCAACCTGTTTTGTTGTGCAGAGAACAAAAGAAACCGGAGAGAATATACTGCTCCAGATATGCGAGACATCTACGAACTTCTTGTGGTATTTCTGGCGCTGAGGAGTCTACTAATCCTCGAGTTGTCATAAATTAACGTGTGCATTCGGCGTGTTAAATGGACTTTCAGATCACATAAGAGTTGATATATGTTTGCAGCATCCTCGGAACAAAAACTAGTAAAATCTTTGTCATGAAAGTGCAGACAGCTTTGCAAGAATACAAACTTAGGGTAGAATCAATCAGCTTCGATGTGTTAAAGTTAATGCCAAAAAAAAGACTGGAGTGATGAAGACAATGGTAGGGCAAATCAGGGCTCAATTAGAAGAACTTCAAACCTTGTACACTTTGTTTAAACACTAAATAATACGTCAGCAAGAACTCTGTGAGAAAGACTTGATAAATAGTATGTGCTGAACCCAGGCGTTTCTGCAGTGAACTTCTTTACGGGTCATATTGTAAATTACCGCAATTTCATGGATTTTCTTGAAGAAATTGATTCTTATTTCTGTGACTTGCCTTGGCACACAGCAGTGAAGTGGCTCAGTCCTGTTCAGTCCTGTTTCGTTTTATAAGCTCGGAAGTAAAATAGATATTTTCTCACCGGAAAAGATAAAGCTTTTCTACTTCCGTCAGATTCTACATGTCTGTCAAATTTGTCATTTTGTGTTGTAATCACATCTTACTTTCCAAGACCTTTGAGCTAGAATTACAGAAGGTATTTACCTCGAGTTTCCGAAAAATATTATTCATGACTTGAATAATCATTCTTTGAAGAGATTTTCAGATCTCGACAGAATTAAAAGTGACATTCTTCTGTTCCAAATCGCGTTTGATTGTAACAATGATGACGTGTCAGTCGAATTACAGTTTTATCTCTTCGTGTTGCAAACAAATGATTTGATGAAAGAGAAGCACAGATAATAAAAATTTATTGAATTTTACCGCTGCTTACCCGAGGATAAGTTAATAAATTTGACGAAATTGGCATTTAATAAGACATCAGTGTTTGAACTAATTTATGTCTGTAAGCAAACATTTGCGAAATGAAATATGTGAAATCAGCAGATCGAAAGATGTTGAATGATTAAATTTGAAAGCAATTATCCTGAATGTATGCAGCAATTTCAAATCAAACATGATGATATTTAGAAAGCCAAACGCCAGTATCAAAAATGTCACTAATATTTTTTAACTCTGTGGCCATGAAAAGGTTAATGTCGATACTTATGTAAGTGCAATTATAAATTTTACTGTTATACAGATTTAAAGTTCTCTACATTATTTGCATATCTCAATATTGTAAACGCATTGTATTAACAGTATTGTATAATTAGTTGATACTTCTTCACGCGGAATTAAGTTTGTGGTGACGTTTATGATTCCAATTGTTACTGAAATGGTTTATTCGATGAGGTTTTAATAAACCTCTGATAGTTGACTTATATTTTGCTATAAGTTCTTCCATAATGCCAAATATGCTTGAGGTTCGAACTTTAATGCAAGTACACAAAGCTTCCACTCGTTTGTGTTGCTTTAAAATTGATCCGTTTTGTACTTGTATAAAACATGTAGGTAACAGCCACACTTTCTTGGATCCACATCTGTTTTGGATTGCTGCTAGTTTCCGCGTAAGATCTGTGTTGTAAGTGTTGTTCCTTTGCTTCATATTAGTTATTTAGTCAGTTTCATATAAGCTTTTACGTTTTAATTTTTTTCATAACTTTTACCCATATTGTGACAAATATAAGTAGTAGGAATGTTTATTTTTGTATAACTTTAATTACTATATACAAACTTAATCATCGTCTTGCTAATACATAATTTTTACTGTTTTCACTTTTTCCAGTTTTATGTTTGCTGTGCGCGATTATTTCAGTTGTGAGTTAGGCGTGTTCCCTCTAATCCTTATTGGTAGTTAAATTCTTTGTTTGCCATTTACTAATCAATTTGAATTATAGTAACCGTGTTAACGACTTATAATCAGGTCTAAAATCTCCTTAAAACGAAAGTGCAAACAATATTGTGTTGAATATTTGAAGTTTGGATTTATTAGTTCTTCTAATAAAAACCAACTGCCAATGTGCCTTCCATGTGATAAAGTGTTCTCTAATAACGCCATGAAACCATTCCGACTTCTTTATTACTTAAAGAAAATTGATGCTGATAAAGAAATAAGAATTTGTCATATTTTCAAACTTTACGAGCCAGATTTACCAACAGAGAAACCATAGTCTCCCTTATGACAAAACAATCCCCAAAATACGACGATGGACTTAATTGTTCATATAATATCTCTCTAATGATTGACATATTAGGGAAGCATCATACAATTAAAGAAAAACTGATTTTGCCAGCTATAGAGGAATTCTTGCGTACAGAATTACATCATCCTTCTCCAAGCACAATTGCCAACGCGATTCCACTTAGTAAAAATACTGTTCAAAGAAGAGTTGAGGAAATGACGGAAGACATTGAAGAAACTCTATGTGACAAACTCTAGGTTAAACAATTTGGTTTAAATTTGGATGAGTCTACACTGCCGGGCAATGAAGCACTACTTTTATGAATTGTTTGCTTTATTAATAATAACAAAATTGATCAAGAGCTTCCCTTTGCAATTGAACTTGAAACAAACACTAAAGGTGAATCTACTTTTTACTGCAGTTGAACAGTTTTTCAAAGAAAAAGATATCCCCTTGAGTAATACTATTGCTTGCGCAACTGACAGAGCACCAGCATTAACAGGACGATATAAAGGTTTGCTTGCATTTTCAAGAAAGTTGTGCGCATTGTTTTACAATAAATTGCGTAATTCATCGACCACATCTGGTTGCCAGGAACCTGAGTGGTCGGTTTCATAAATCTTTTAAGTTGTTATTAGATCAATAAATAAAATAAAATGCCATTCCATTAATTTCCGAATATTTCGACAGCTCTGTGATAACAATGATGAAGAATATGATCTCCTCCTTTTCCGTATCGAAGTGAGGTGGTTATCGAAAGGAAACTGTTTAAAACGATTTTATTGACTTTTTAACAGCATAATTCAATTTTTCAGAGAGAATAAATGTATTCAATGAGTGATGAACTCTTAGCTTGCAAGAAGGACATTGCCTATTTAACAGATATTTTCAGCAAATTCAACGATCTGAATTTGCAATTTTAAGGCTACGATGTACCTCTTATCTAAAAGAAATCTAAAATTTGCGCATTTTTGGACAATCTTTCCTACTTTATATATGATATTGGTGGTAAGAATCTGTATCTATTTCCAAATCTAAATAATCTGGCATATTCTGAGACTAATAATTCCATATTGGATGATGACCTTATGAGATGTAGATATCAAGATCTCATAGATATGAAAATACCCGACTTGCTGATAAAACCATTTACAGATGCTTATACAAATGAAACTAATCTTGAAATGGAAGAAGAGTAAATTGGTTTAAAATATGACTTTGAATTGAAATTTCAATTCAAGCAATCATAGCAGGAATTTTTGTTACAATAAGAAATTCTTGAAAAATATCCAAATCTGTAGCAAACTATTAAACTATATTTCATAGCTTTCCCATCTTCATAAATGGCCGAACCCGGATTTAATGCAGTTACTCGACTTCTTATAAAACAAAGAAACCAGCTGCAAATCACAAAAATGGGAGATTTAAGGATACTTCTAAATAGGACGGAACCGAGAGTGCAAGAGTCAGCCAAATAGCACTAAAGTCAAGCAGCTCAATAAAACACTTCAAGTTAAGTTTTCAATGAGATTCTTATAATTTTTATATTTAAAATAGTAATTATTGTAAGTTAAAAACGATAACATTCCGCTGGAAGAGGGGGCGATATCAACAGATTTAGTATCTAAGGGGGCGTTAGTCCCAAAATGATTGGGAAACACAGGCCTAGACAAAGCGTTCTCCTGGGTATTTTCAGCATATATAATATCTTATATATAAAAACAACATATATATATATATATATATATATATATATATATATGAATTTAGCATACAGCAAGAATCCCACCCTGTACTGAATTTTTCAAATTAGGAAATAACTTTTTCCGAAGTAAATATTATCCTGTTTTTCTGTTTCTTGCGGTTTGCTGGATTCATTTCATCATTCTTTTGCGCTCATGAAAGATTTATACATATATGTGTGTGTATATATTATATATATATATATATATATATATATATATATGAAGAAACAGTAACAAAGGAAAAGTGTAAAAACGATTCCGAGCGGTTACCTATTTATTCTCAAAGACATTAAAAAGGTCTCTGAGAATAAGGACGAAAGCCCTCGGAGTCGTTTTTACACTTTTTTTTCATAAGTTTCTTCATAATTTGACTCACGTGCATAATTTTAGCGTTTTTTAGTATATAAATATATATATATATGTATATATATATATATATATATATATATATATATATATATATAAATATATATATATATATATATATATATATTTATATATATATATATATATATATATATAGAGAGAGAGAGAGAGAGAGAGAGATGTGTGTGTGTGTGTATGTGTAAAAACAAGCTTAAACCGCTTGATAAAGGAAATGTTTGGGAGGTGATACACAGAAACAAGAGATTAGAGATCTTAATGGAGATGACTCCGAATAAAGCCCAGAGAATAAATAACACGTCGCCCAAGCAAGGAATCGAACCTCAGATCTTTGGTTATCTAGACCAGTGCTCTTCCGAGTCAGCTAACAAGACTAATGAGCAAGGCATCACATTTTATTAATTTAACTTCTTCGTTCGCACCTCCAAAGTCCACCGCCCAAATGAAACTGTGCCTGAAGGATGGAGAGAATGAACACGGAAGTACAATGCATCCCTTCTTTGTGCAACCGAAAATTCTCGGCTTGTGTGGTTGGCGCGCAAACTAGCACAAAGAAGTAATGCACCCTTTTTCGTTTTCATTCTTTTCCATCCTACAAGCACAGTTTTATTTGGGCGGTGGACTTTGGAGGTGCGAACGAAGCAATTAAATTAATTAAATGCGTTGCCTTTCTCATTGGTCCCGTTTGCTGTCTCTTTAGAGCACTGGTCATCCCTAATAAGATATTAACTCTCTTGTTTCTGTGTATCACTTTCCATATATATACATATATGTATATATATAAATATATATATATATATATATATATATATATATATATATATATATATATATATATATATATATATATATATATATATATATATTTATATAAGAGAAAATAAGAATTGCACGCGAATGAGCAAATGAGACAAGAAACCGGAGTTTTTTAAAGGCAAGAGAGAGGGACATTAGAAGAAGCCAGAATCAAAGGCAGCAGAGGGAGTCACAGTGAAGGCGATCCTTTACCGAGAAGACAGAAATCACGCCAGGGAAAAAAAGTTTTGAATTATTGGTCGGGCCTTAAACCTAGGTCTGCTGATAGCCGGTCAGATGCTTTACCGCTAAGCTTTCAGGCACAGTAACTATGTTTCGCCCAAAGCGTTACCCCTTCACTGTGCCGCCCTCTGCTCCCTTTGATTCTGGCTTCTTCTAATGTCCCTCTCTCTTGCCGTTAAAAAACTCCGGTTTCTTGTCTTATTTGTTCATTCGCGTCCAATTTTTATTTTCTCTTGTACTATATGTATTTATAGTCAGCTACACTAGGTCCCTGCATCTTTCTTTCTGTGTTCAAATTTTATTTGAAAGACAGAAAATAAAAATGGCATGCCCTTTGGTGGTTGTATTATTACCCGCATATCCTGTAGTTGCTTTCTTTGTATATTTATATATATATACTTATATATATATTTATAAATATATATATATATATATATTTACTTATTTATATAGTGATGGTAATCCATTCAAACAAAAATTACGCACACTCTTGTACATGGAGTTTCGACTAGACCAACGATTGATCTTTTCCTGGATCCCATTATATCACTTCTCTGTCACAACAATCTCCTTTCTCACAAAATTGTCATTTAACCATTTCGTTTTATCCGTTTATTAACGCCAATTTGTTAGACTGAATCATATGATCATTTCCTAAACTTTCATTCTTCCCATGGAATTCCTTTGATAGACAATCTCTGCTCTCTCTATCGCTTGAACAGGGATCAACAAACATTCACTTCCAACAAAGCTCCTCCCCTAAAACCGCATTGGTCAAGTACACTTTCACTACACATATAAAACAATCTGACATAACTCATAACAGTCAGACTTACACTATCCAACAGTCTATCAAATCACTTCGTCTACACGCTGTGCTTATTCCACCGCTTCGGTGGATAGTATTCACAAACTTACGCAAGAAAATCCAAATATGAACTTATTTAGGGGACTCCTTAAAACGAAGAGAAGGAATATTGTTGCAACTTGGAACTGATTACCCTCGCCTAATTAAGCATCCTCTCTTCTTGTTACAAAAATCTACCAACTTAAGAAAGTTCCACTTTCTTTGTATGAATGGAAAGATTTGGTTCATTGACGTTCATGGTGCTAATGGAAATTGTTTTATGAAATTTAATTAGCAAAGTCCATCTTATTACGAGAAATTCAAGATTTTCGCAGTGATTAGTAACCTTAATTAAAACAAAATTAAATAAATAATTTATAAATGAATAATAAAGTATTTTCTAAAGAAGAAACACAAAACAGCTATTGAAAATGTTAAAATAATTATGCTCTTATTCAACTTGTCTTTTTATATCCGTCATTATCAGAGAATTCTCTGGAACCACTCGCGGTTGCCTTATTACATCAGTGTTATTTCTGACGGTAGTTCTGACTCCATTTGTAACAATCATGTTATCACTTGTTGTTTTTTTAATACTGGATGGGGGATTGAGAAATAAGATTTACTCCTCATCCAAGTTATAAAAAACGTGTTGAGAACTTTGTAAGTTGAGTAAACTGTAAGATCATCATATTTTTACATAACTAACATTTTTGATCTTCACATATATTTAATGCAATAAAATGTGCAAAATTTTTATTAACTCATAAAATATAGTTAAATTTATCGTATTTTTTAAGAAAGAATTAACCTACACCATATTTATAATATTAAAATTAACAATTTATCAAATAAAATTTAAGGCCAAAATCTGGTTTTTTTTACTTTGTCTAAATCCGCAACCAATGTTTTATTGTATCTGCTTTTTTTTTGTCTTTCCGTTGTTACTTTTTCCTATAAAACATTGACGCTTTTTCTATAAAGTTTTAATAAAATGTATCCCAAAACCTAGATTTCACCAAAGATACTGATTAAGACGTTGTCCGTATGGATGCAGCAGAATCAATGATCTTATCAGAAATTGGACTTGTAAAATGAATCTGATAACCTCCTTGGATTACTTCTTGATGACAGCATTTAATCTGACTAATAATCAAAGTAATTTTTAATTCCAGAAGAGATGAAGAAATTCTCCCACTTCTTTGCATTATAAAACAATATTTTAATAGCAGATCAATGAAAAACACATAACGAAACTTTTCTGTATGATACCGAGAGAGGCAACGCATAAGCCTAAAAACAAGAATATGTAATTAAAAATGACTAAAAATCTAGTTGAGAATAGATCAATGGAGCCATCTATCCGATGTTACTGAGGCAGCGAGTGTTTCCGACGAGAGAAAATGACCTGATACAGTCGATCCACTAGGAGCTAGAGTTACGAGCATATTTTGGCTCAACGACCCTCAAATTACAACTATAGAGACGAGCTTCCTATCCTCTCATCCTCATCCTATACAAAAATTAGATTTTTGTCTACACTTAACCTGACCTAAAATTATTAAGGCTTTTTGCTCATGCTAAAAAAAAAATTAAAATGCCAGCAATAAGGAGAGAATAATATATTTTCATTTAAATTCATAACTTCTTAGCTATTTATGTCCTACAAAGCTATATTTGTTTTATTCCTGTTACAATCATTACGCAGAAGATTTTAGGTCTCCCTAAATTAGGACACCGAAATCCTTTTTAAAAAATAACTACATCTCGATTATGGCCACTCAATTCGTTCACATGCTGGATGTTTTTGTGAGGTTCTGCATTACTTTAGGTTTATCAAACATTTCTCACATACCGCTTTTTAGGGCAATTTATTGACAAAATCGCTTTGAAAATTTCCTAAGTGGCATCGATATTTTTCTTAATTATAAACATTTATGTTATCCGCAATTTTTTTTAATTTTGGATACTAAATTTTTTTCTCAAGGACATTAATATTCATTAAAAACAACAACGGTGCAGGAGCGACACTCAGTGGGCTGCCATTATTTACCAAGGCCTTATTCACGTTAAACCCATTAATCATCATTCCCTTTAATTATTTACGGTGAGCTATCCAACATTCATTCTCCATAAATGTAATCTCCTTAATCGATTCGCTTATTTATAACTTCATAAATATTGTTTCATGCAGTTCAGTATGAAAAGCTTTTTGAAATTTATTTGGAATACATCTAGTACTTTATGTGTGTCTAAGTTTCTGACCAATATAAAGAAATTCCAGCAAGTTACCCAGACACCAGCGCAGACACCTCTACTTTTATTAATTGCTCGATTAGAAGTTGGAGCAAAGAAGTTTCTAAAATTCGGCTTCAACTTCCCTAAGATTATTTCGGTCGATTTTATCAGGCGTGGCACTTTAGATATTTTCATTGAATTTATAGACTGGCTAATTTCAACTTTATTCCAAATTTTTAGAATTACTTTTTTAAAATTTTGTTTTAATGAGTTTACAAGAAGCCTCCTTTTTATGCGTTATACTGAAGGCTCGAAGATTCCATTGGCCGTTCAACATTGCAGGAATAAATTAAGGAAGAGGTATTTTCATCAGGAAAATGGTGCTCACGAAGGTGTGAGCTGAATATCTTAGTAACTATTTTACAAGATCGAAAATATGGGCCTGTTTAAGAAGTTACAGTTCATTTGAAGCCATATTTGGAGATCCATAATTGGCATTGTCATTAATTCATCATGAGAATCTCAAAGTCCATGATTTGAACTGAATCAGGTATCGAGATATTTTTTTTAATTGCTATTGACCATTCAAGACAATTCCCAAGGGACATAATAAGTGAAGAAGAAAGAAAATATACTCTTTTGACCTATTTAATTTATCTTCAGAGCCCACCTGAAATCACCAGGAGAGTAAGAGGATTTATGTTAGAAAGCACACCATTCCACAGATGAAGGGGATCTACATAGAACCCACGATCACCCATGCATCAGAGATGAGTGCGAGGAACTGGAAGCGTGAGGTACTCCCGAGCGTAGGGATCTTTGTTCGCTGGACACAGTAAGGTGAAGGACAGTTAAGGGTGAATTGCGGTGTTTATGATTTTTCAAAATGTATAATGGGGGCTTTAAAAGATATTCCAAATTTATCAAGAGCCAATGCAGTTCACGGGGCACGGTGCTAGCACGATAAAACTTTCCTCATCAGAGAAGAAATCGGGCGGAAATGTTTGAAAAAAGTTTAATAGGAAGAATTATAGTGTTTTAGCTCAAATGAGAATGGAGTTACGGTAATCAAGGCCAAATCTAACAATTGCATGAATGGTTATCTCGGAACTGTTTCGCTAAAAGTGCGAACGGATACGACTGAGGTCAAACAGAAATTAGAATGAATTGCTTATATTGGCAACATGCGATTTGAAATGGAGTTGACTGTTAAATGTAATCTCAGGCTTCCAACTTTGTCAGAGAACGTGACCACGGAGCAAGCTAGATTGAGAGATAACCTGTTTTGTCATGGTTGATTTTGAAGAAGTTATCCGATAACCATTCAGTATCGGTTTATGTGGGGATAAAAGATTAGTGACGGTCACGGCGACAAGATTGGGGAAGAGGAGAGAAATAGGTTCGTGTCTTTAGTATAGAAATAGAAGGAAGTACCTAGGTGACGGAGAAGAATACCATGAGGAGTGAGGTAGATAGAAAAGATGATCTAGCTTAGGACTGAGCCCTGAAGATCACCGTAGGACACAGAAATTTCCTGAAAGAAATCACTGCAGATGTCATCAGAATGAGTATGAGATGAGAATGAGAAAAAAGCGGAGCCAGTTTAGCACAGTTCCAGGGACAACCATATATTTATAAAGTAAATGGATAAGAACGTAGTGGTTAACAGTGCCAAATGCTGCCGAGAGCTACAGAAACAACAGACTTGTTGGCTTCCAACATTTGCCCTCGCAATGGAAACTATCAATCATATGTAGGATAATTTTGATAGCAGTCCGTAGTGTGGTCTTTGCTCTCCCTCCACACCATGGACCACCAAAAGAAAAAGACTTGTGTTCACCCTGACTCCAAAGTCTTAAACATATGAATCATCCCTTGTAGCATGATACAATGATTTAATTACAGGAGATATTGTACATTGCTGCTCGGAAAAAGTCACTTTGCCACAAACATAGTAAAATCTGTCGGAGCTATTCTTACATTTTTTTTTCATTTTTAACTCAACCACTATTATTATTCTTATTATTATTATGGTCGTGGTATTCTAAGGACCAAGTTGGTGTACGTAGGTTAGTCACGTAATTCAATAATTCCTTTATTTCGTGTTCCCTAAGAGTGCTATATTACTTTACGTTATTTAATCTTTGAGGTTTACTAGTGCCATGTGCAGTGTTTCGAGGATTGAATTAAATAATTCTAACCCAAAATATATCTTTAATTACAACATAAAAAAAAGGAAATCTTAAAAAAACTATGCATCTATGAATAAACGAGTCTATGTTAGAATTACTAATTTAAACCAAATGAATACAAAGTAATCGTTGACCCCCAATCTCACTTTAATACTGGACGCTAATTGACACACAAAAATAATTGAATTTCTTTACCTTTAAAAAAAAACACACGTAAATGTGGCTGAAGAATGACCTTGGCCTTTGATCTTATGTAGACCGGAAAATGGGCTGCGATTAGGCGCATGGGCGTGTTCGCAGACGCCCAGCCGTTTGTCGGGCGAGGACATAGACTTTGAGTAACAGATGATTTCGGTGAGTTCAACGGATGGCGTTAAATACGTTGTCTTAGTCAGATTATTTCAGCAACGGGACCATTCAGGTTTGCTTCTTCGAATCTTCGGGTTAATCTTGAGATGCTTCGCCTTGACGAGCGATGATCAAAAAGTGAATTTTTTGACAAATGGGTCGGGTGGTTGAGAAAGTTCACTTTGGGTATTCCTCAATGGTGAGGACTATCTCTCGTTTTTGTTGAAAACCTAGATAGGGTGTTTCTCTGACGAGAAATGTATGAGAGTGATCCGCGATATAAAATGCTAAATCTCTGGTGTGACCACCAGAACCTGAGTCAGAATGAACTTCTTCTCTGTTCCTTTCTTTGATTGCAGGGCACTGCTGCTGGATTTCATCGTGTAAATCTCTAACTCGAATTCCTCATTCTTCTCCAGTTATTAGCATATATACTTTGATGACCCGCTGGAGGAAGGGGAAAGAGGGGGAGGGCTTCTGTATTAAGCCTCTCTCCTCTAACAACGCTTTTCCGAGGGTCTTTCACTTAGCCCTAAGGGCATCTTCTGGCTTTTGTCGTAGCTCCAATAATTTCGTCTATTACGCGAAACTCGATCCCAAATCTTAGGGGAAATAGTGCCTGTTTAAAAATTGTTATTGCACCTGCTTCCTCCCCTTCGTATTGGTATGCTCGCTGGCACATAAATCTGTTGATTCGTACTTTTTATAGTTGGAGGAAGCATCTAGTGGCCAACGAGTTGAGGAGAGAGAAGGTGGGGGAGGGTAAGTAATCGGGTTACAGCGTCAAGCGTAAACAGTTTGTGGTACCCAAACGAGGCATCTGTTATTATTGTGGGTATCGATTTCCCTACAATTATAATGCTAAGCAATTATCTAACCTGCAAAACTATAAACTTATTAACATAATTACGTAAAATGTACACATAATTTACTATGAATACAGTAGTGCAAAAACTATTAAAATTTTGATGTAATATAGATGTATAAACTATAAAATTATTATGACCTACCGTATCGCAAAAACTGGAGCTGATAGAGAAAAATGGATGCCAGATTCGGATTTAGGAGGTCACTTTTATTAAGAAACACTACAGAAAACATAAGGTACATTTTTGACGCAGACCAGTGTAATTATTAAAGTTTATAGAAGAAACTATGTATCTACAATTAAAAAAAACACTATTAATAAAATTTAGATCGATATTCGTAATATAATGGCTCATCGAAATATTGGTGTTAAATTTCTACTGTTCCAATTTTTTGTCCAGCACCTGCATTTGCAATAGTGCATATCAGTTGATATGATCGATTATCAGTGGAATTAAACGATATTACTTCTAAAACAAAGTATTTTATTCATACCTAAGGCAAATAATGCACGTTGGAAAGATTTTGGGCAGAGAATTTTTGGAATAATTTACCTCTATATCATTGGTATAGCGATCCTCATTCTTTTTCTTGTTCTCTTTTTTTACTGTGGTAAATGTTCTGTACATTGTTTACTGAACACGAAAACTCCTGTAGAGCAGGGTAATTGTTTAGTAAAAACACCTAGTACATATTAATGTTAAACACTAAAATGATTATGAGTGAAGAAAGTATTCCCTTCAAAGCGCTAGAGCAAAGAGCTTGGATCCATGTGAACACCTAAGAGGAGTCAAAATGACTCCATTTGGTATTCTATTATTAAAGTAATCAAACCATAATTAAAATTTATCCAAAACTTCATGTCATTTCCTAAAATGGAACACTCGGCGAGATAAGCCGCAATTACAAATTCCAAATAATATTCTATCTCTCCAAAAGAAATAAACTTTTTTTGCTAAAGTTAATTGCTCTCTCTCTCTCTCTCTCTCTCTCTCTCTCTCTCTCTCTCTCTCTCTCTCTCTCTCTCTCTCTCTCTCTCTCTCTCTCTCTCTCTCTCTCTCTCTCTCTCTCTCTCTCTCTCTCTCTATATATATATATATATATATATATATATATTATTATCAAAAGTAAATAAATGAGAATAAATAAGATGAGACCCGGGTACCAAACGTGGGTGTATACAATTGACTCGGTGGCGATGAGAGTCTAAGAGTGGATTAACTGTGATTGCTTCCAGGCAAAGAGGGAGAGTACAAATAACGGAGAGACTCACCTAAAGCCTAATTTAACAGGAGGCTTTGAGATATGATGAAGAAGCAGGGCGCTGTAAAGTTTCACTTGCAAAATTTCTTCTTCTTTAACCTCCTAACCTCGCTGAGAATTGAACGAGGGAGACCTCCAGACGAGAACAAAGTTGATACTCGAGGGATAGATGCCTGTTCGTGTCTATCGTATGTCAGGCGGGAACTCTGGCATTAGGTACGAGAGAGCTTACGCGTCGCGTTCCTAGCTGGAAAGCGTCGGGAGGCGGGGCAGGGTGTACGAAACTACACGTGGCCGTTAATCAAGACGGGGCTGTATGGTACTAATTTCTCAAAGCTTTTCCCAAAGTATTTTTACTGCCTGGGTAGAAGTGAGTCGCTAGAGGCCCCCAAAAGGGGAACAGGGATTTCATTAGACTTAGCGCTATGAAGTGTATGATAATCTCGGCGAGCATCACAGCCTTGCGCCTAAGTTAAAGAGGCCGTAGGTCTGGCGCCGATGAGGTGATGCGACGGGAGAGAAGGGAACCCATCGCGGAATATGCGGCCTCGAGAAATTCTCTAGGCGGCTCCTTGATTTCGACTGACCCGACCATTCTCTATAAGAGCGCTGGGGTCATCCGACTACGTGAAATTTTTGCTGCTCCCTTGGGGCTGTCTGGTCGTGCAGGTGCATCTTTCTCAGGCGCCATGAGTAGACGTTCAGTTTTAGGTGGAGGCTTGGTCACCTTCTCTCTCCCATATCTCCTTCCCTCTTAAGATGGAATTTCAGAAGGAAGTGACATCAGGATAATATAGGATAATTACACGGCTAAATTTCTAATAGGAACACAATTACAAAAGGGATGGTAACAGTTACTCTGAACAAAAATATCAAATTAAAGGGGACTCGGAACATGCTCGGTATTCCTATTACTGAACAAAATCACTAAAAAAAATAATAATAGGAATAACACAATAAGACATACAAGAATAGTTATTTATCAATAGCCAGGGTCAACATAGTCTCAATAACCAGGGACTTACATGCAAGGATATACAAACAAGGGAACTCCTAAAAATTATATAAAAAAAAAAAATAAGTAATGGCACATATTCTTATAAGGCATTGAACAAAACTACAAAAAATATTCAGGAATATCTAAAAAAATAATACATTTAACGTTACAGTTAATTAATGGGAAATTAGTCCAGAGACAAATCGAGGAGATTTCTGCTTAAGCTGTCCGCCAGGCAATTCTTAACCATCTGTAGGTAAGAGGGGGGTTTATGGTCAGTCTCGATAATAAATTATGTACCTAACAGAAACATTTTGAGCTTTTGGATGCCCCAAACGATGGCAAGAGCTTCTTGCTCGATTACTGCATAGTTTTTTTTATCGCGGGGAAGGAGTTTACGGTTCGCAAAAGCGATGGAAAAACTTTAGCCATTGTCGCCATCCTGGACGAGAACACATCCTATGTAATCGTTTCTCGCGTCAGTCCTATGCCAAAAGGTTTAAGGGGGTCGGGTAAACGGGGAATCAGTGCTGAAGCTAACTTCCCTTTGAGGAGATCACACAAGGGTGCGGCTATGGAGGCGAAGTTCACAATAAAACGTCAGTAGAAGGAGGTGGACCCCATGAATGACATTTCCACAATTGACTTGATTTTGTCAGATTAAGGAGCCAAGGAATCGTTCCCTATGTGGAAAACCAAATTGGCAATAGTGCCAAAGGCGACGTTGCCCTTACTGGAGCCAATCGTGATGTGGTGTTCAAGGAGATGGCACAGAAGGGCACGAAGAGCGGCCAGATGTTTGTCCAATTCCTGGGTCGCCACGTAAATGCTGTCGACGTAGAATTTGACGTGGGGCAACCCATCAAATTTTTGCCTCATCATTCGTCTATAATTGCTACATGCAGCCACCATACCAAAGGGGAGTCGCCGGCATTGCATCAAGCCCTGGTCGTTGGGGGATGCCGTATACCTCGTTACCTCTTTTCTGAAGGGAATCTGGTAATAGGCCTTACACATAATCTAATTCTGTAATGAATTTTGCCTTCTCGAACATGTGCAAATTCTGGTCGATGAGATGAATTGGTTGGACGTCGAACTCGGTGACGGAGTTTAAATATGGGAAGGCGATGCACACCCGGTAAAAAGCGTCCGACTTCTTCACCATAGGGACCGGGAAGCAAACTCCGAATCCGAGGGCTTTATAAGACTCTACTTCAATAGCTAGTCTACCTCCTCATTGAACGTTTTTCTTAAGTGAATGGGGAGTGGCTACGGCGTCGAACGAAAAGGTCAGAGATGGTAAGCCGAATATTGTGCTTGAAATGGGCAACACAACAAGGGGTACCAGAAATTACAGTGGTGAATTGGGTGAGTTGCGCTTGTAACTGGATCTCCTGGGGGATCGGAAGCTAAGGGTTTACACTCAACACCGGTCGATGGGAAAACGGGGTTATCTGGAAAGACGTGAAGAGGATATTACGCGTGTTCTTTTACGCCGGCGACTTGTACCACGACCAAGGGGTTTAAGCGGGTAGCAGGACTCCAAGGCAAATTCTTCGTCCAGGGCCACAAGTTCTTTGGCACAAGGGCGTCGATGGTACTTTTTAAGCATGTTCATGTGAAATAGCTTAGGGCCAGACGGTGTTTGGATCAAGGAGTCATCGGGGCGGCGTGTCTTGATAACTGGGAAGGGGACTTTCCATTGGCTCAAAAGTTTGTTGTTCTCCGTGGGTAGTAGTAAAAGGACTTCGTCACCAGATCTAAATTTTCGTTCTTGGGACTTAGAGTCGAAGTAGGTTTTATACTTGTTCAAGTTTGTCTCGGCGTTCTGATGCGCGATCTCTGCGCACTATACCTAACCTTTGCCTAAGGTCTAAGATGTAAACCTCATTGGATTGAATCTCCTGGTCTAATTTTGAATTTGAGAAGAGCTCCTTTAGAATGCTAAGGTGCCTTCTAACATTACATCCATACAAAAGCTCAAATGGGGCAAAACCTAAGGTGCGATGGGGAATTTCCCGGTATGGCAAAAGGGCTACCGGCAAGAAACGGTGTGATTCTCGGGGTTTTTCTGAGCACAGTTTGTTGAGGATGGATTTGAGGGAGCCGTTGAGCCTCTCACACATCCCGTTACCAGCTGAAAAAAACGGGGGGTGTTAAAAAGGGCTTTTATCCCTCGGAGCTTGCCTACGTTCTCCATCAGTTGCGACCTGAATTGCCGACCACGATCAGACAGGAATTTCTTGGGTAATCCAACTTGGGAAAAGATGGAGATTAAGCTTCTGGGCTGGTGCTGCTGTCTAAATTCTTGAAGGCACAGCCTCGGGGAACCGGGTGGTAAAATACACTAAAGTTAGCAGGGAACTGTGACCTACACTAGAGGAGGAATGTATCGGATCGATGAGCTCAATTGCGAAACGGGAAAATGGCTCTGAGATTAGGGCTCCTGTCTGCAACAGTGTGTGATTAACTCGCCCCTTGACGGCAGTCTTTTGGATTTCTTCATGGGCGCCTGACCAATTAAACTATTTGAAGATTTTCTGTATGGTGTTTGTGTGGTTAAAATGGTCTGAAAATAGATGACATAGGCAAAGGTTAAAATGTAACAAACGTGTGAACGCTATAAACACAATACTCGTGTCTAGGGTTTACCGTATTCTGAGCACGCACGGTGAAGTAAGCCGTCCATAACTTGGTAGGTAATCACCTTGTCTCCTCAGGTGACTTCTTGCTCTTTTGACTGGGGCCTTAGCCCACAGGGGTCGGAGATAATCGCAGTTCTTCTAGTTCCTTGCGAAGTCTTCAGTCATGACTTCCTTGAATTCTGAAGTACGTGAGATTTTTAGGGACGAGGGCATCTTCGAATCTCTTACCACTTGCCAACGGTTAACCACGAGTTGAGCCACGGAGCTGGGGGAGACTTGTGGACACTGGGCAATGAGGACGGAGCAGAATATAAATGGGGCTGCTACTTCTTCTGCACAGCCAGTGAAGTACGAACAATCGATGGGAACTTAACGATTGGGAACTGATTGGCGCGCCCAAATTATTCGTGGACGACGAAAAATTATTATGGTTGGGGGCTACTGGGGTAAGCAGATTGTCCGACATCACTATGCAGGTGCATCCGGTATCTCTCACAAGAATGGATACATTTCAGTCATTAATCGTTCCGGATTAGAACTTATGGCCTCCATGGTTATTCTTATTAAACAAGAAGTTTACCTGGTGGCCTCCAGAATATGAGGTGCTCGAAGGAGGAAAAGATTCAGATGGTGTTGAAGGAGGCGCAGACGTGGCACAGATCTGGTGCATCTAGTGAGAACAGTTATTCCTGAACTGAGAGTTCTGGGTGCACTTTGTTTTCACGTTGCCCTCTACACCACAGAAAAAAACAAATGATGGGTCTCCTGGTGAAGAATGACATAGAGGGGCCTAAAGAGAACGGTTTTACATCCCGGTGTTCGGCCAAGGAGTTGTTTCGGCTTCGACGGCCCAGTTACCTTGGCAAACTTGCTTCCAATTTACAGGATGAATTTACCTTTGTTTGGCTTAGGTTTTGGAGAAAAAAGGGCCGTTTTCTTCACTTTTTTCGGATAAAAGTTGTGGCTTCTTGAATAAATATCGGCTTCTTCTATGAACTACTTGAATGTGAGGCATGGCCAGTGTTTTACGAGATATCTGATTTCAGCCAACAATTGGTGTCCCAGGAAGAAGTCAACGATGGCATCGTAGTCATGCAAGATTTTAGAAGCATCGAGCCAAAGGTTGAGGTGACGCTGGAGGATGTATCCAAAGTTACGTTATGCTTGGCCTGGCTAAATGCAGGCGTGTCTGGTTTGGATCAATAACTCCGAATTTAAGGTCCTATAATCAATTGTTGCCTACAAGGGAAGTGATATATATATATATATATATATATATATATATATATATATATCAGAGTTGGAAATTTAGCAAGGGCAACAATTAAGCCACTCCATCTGCCTAGATGTCCCAATGTTTAATTTCGAAGATTTTCTCAAAGTTGATTAAGAAGGCCCCGAAATCCTCGCTTCCCTTCTAAACCAGAAGCTTAACAGACGCTGTAGGGGGAGCTTCGGACCACGAGCTGATGGAAAGCGTCTCGTTTCTGGTACTACCTATTTTAAGTTCATAAAGGGGAATTCTTTCCCATTCTTCCCGTTATACACTTCTTTCTTCTCATTTTTCTCTTTCTCTTTTCTTTTCTCATTCATTCTCTCCTTTATATTTTTCTTCTCGCTCGTTCTCTTCGCTTTCTATTCTTTCTTCTCATCCCGTCTCTTCTCTTTCTCTTTATCTTCTCTATTCTCTTTCGGTCCTTTCTTCCGCTTGGATATAAGCTAGAAGGCCCTTTATACTAAGCCCAAGCGAATCTTCTTGCAAAGTAAACGTGTTAAATAATGTGGACATTTTATCGCTTTGACCAACTTTCAAGAAAAGCACCACAAAAATGGGAGTATTATGTAGACGCACAGCAAAAGTGCTGGTAGGCTTTGGCGGACTTGCGATTATTCGCTTAAAAACAAACAAACACAGCGATAATTATTTCGCACCGCGCGAATTCTTAAATATACTCTAAATATTCACTCCGGAATTTAGCGAGACACTGCTTTGTCCAATACGCACGAAGAAAACAACAAACACAATACAAAAAAAGAGAAATAAGATTAATTCATTTACAATACGTCAGACGTTTTTAAAGGCATAAGAAGGGTTAGAGTTTCACACGGTCACAAAATTTAATATTATGTTGAGGAATAAGTTCTTTCGTTTTTTTTTATGTTGTGTTGATTTAAGTTTTGTTGGCGTGATTTGTGCACATATTAAGAAACAATAATAAATAATGAGAGCAAAAATTCCAAAGGTTAAACTACGTATCTAAACAGCGTAGACTATTAGGATTTTGCTTAGGGTACGTCTTGAAGTTGAATAATAAGTCATTATTGTTTATTTAAAAGTTGTGTTAATTTATTTTTTGTTCTGTACACTTAAAATGGAGTTCAAGTTGAAAGAAAGGCGCATTTTCGACACTTGTTCTTATTTATTTTCAATGGAGACGGGAACAATGTAAACGCAGCCAAAGCTCGTCTCGATATTTGTGCTTTGTACCGCAAAAATGATTTAACAGAAAAGACAGCTCAATAGTAGTTTTCACGTTTCAAAAACGGTCATTTCAATCTTATTGACCAAGAACGTTCTGGTCGCCCCATTACAATCGATGAAGATCGATTGAACGACCTTTTTTATGAAAATCCTCGTCAATCGACCGGAGAAAATTGGCTGTACAATTGGCGTGTTATCAGAAAACTGTAGTGAATCACCTTCATTCGATGGAGAAAGTTAAAAAAACTCGGTGCATTGGTTGCTCACGCTTTTAGCGAAAGCATCAAACTTCAATGCTACACAATTGCCGCAGGTTTTCTTGCTCGTCACAAAGCTACTCGTGGATATAAGGACATATTTCTTCACCGCATCATCACTGGGGACGAAAAGTGGTGTGTTTATGTCAAGATGAGCCATTGAAAACAATGGCTTAGCCCGAATAAAAAACTACTCTCGTGATTAAAGCAAGGACTTCATCCACGAGAGACGTTGCTGTGTGTGTGGTGGGATTGTTAAGGCAGCATTTCTTATGAGCTCCTTGCGAACAACTAGATTGTCAAATGTATCGACTCGCCGAAGCTATTCGTTAAAAGCGACCTCATCGACGTTATGGACTCCTTCTGCCACACGATAATGATCGTCTTCACATTGCCAATATTACAAATGACGCCATCCAAACGTTTAATTAGGACATCCTGCTGCATCCTCTATTTTCGCCAGACCTGCCTCCATCGGATTTCCAGCCGTTCCGATCGATCCTAACAATTTGCGCGGCGTTTCGTTCAATACTGATGTGGGATTAAGAACCTGGCTAGACGAATTCTTCAATTCAAAATTCAGAGATTTTTATTGCAGATGCATCGAAAAACTAGTTGAATATTGGGAAGAAGTCATAAATAACAACCGAGAATACATAATTGATTAAGTTGCATAATGTTATCAATTAAAATTGAAGTTTTTCCAAAATTGTTAATGGTAATGAATAAATTTGATAAACCCGCAATAACTTTTTCCTCACCCCATTATTTGGCGTAAAAACGTTACTGATAGACAACAAAGTAATGGCCAATTTTGTATCCATCTATATGTTCTTTAGTTCCTTTTTAAATTGATCTCATTTGGTAGTAGACAATTAAACATCGTTCTTATTAATCTGAAAATGGGCATTGCTCTCACTGGGTGCATGTAACAGTTTCGCTTCGCGTACTTTTCATTTTGGGACACAAATTTCCTGGCAGTAAGAGACCAGTCGAATTTTATATTAAATGTAAAAATAAATTCATCTCCTTACAAGGATAATTTATTGTACGTGGATGATATATTACTCATTACTTATCTGACTCAAAAAAGTGGTGGCATTGAAACCAGATTCGCCATATTTACTCAAATAATTTCTGACTAACTTAAATAAAATCTTTTAAACGAACCAAAAAAACACTAAAGGGATAATGCAATATTGATAAAATTGTTACATAAAAGCTATACCTAACTATCAAAACATGTTCCTAACCAAAGCTTTAAGCTGACTCACCGATATTAATTAATAAAAAATAAAAATCCACTGTCTATATGGAATTTTTAAACAGAACGTGGACTATAAACTTGTTTCTATTTAAATCAATTGCTTTGCGTCGTATTATATTAATGTGTAAAACTAAAGGAAAATCAAGGCGTAATTAGGTTTGTTTAAAAAATATAAACAGCATTACATTTAACTGGCCGAGTGTACTTGATTACATGGCTTGAAGGGTTTCACCGGGGCTGTATTGGTTTTTTCTTCTTTGAAACCTCTTTTTTTTTATCTAACCTAATGGTTACTTGAAGATAGTTCCCCGTTAGGGAAGTGTGGTGACGATGGCCTATCGCTATATCTTCTAACGTCTTTCCAAGACGAGATCACTCATCAAGGAAAAGGAAAAGCGACTGAAAAGAGCACGACACCAGCTGACGGTGATCAAAGTATCCTGGCAAGGTCATCAGTGTTAAAAGGGCGGGGTCAACGGTGCTCGATGGACTCTTTCCTTAAGGCCCCTATGTTGATAGTTAGTTTTTTAAAATGCTGGGTCTCAAAACTAGTTGGCGCAAAGGATGTTCTTGAAGGCAACTGGCGGGTCTTAATTTACGGGACAATCCCTTGTTGTTGCTATAGATGTGTCGGTATCTGGTCCTCTCCGGTTATGTAACCAGATTGAATCGCAACTTCTCATCAGACAGGGAGAATCACTACACTGACCTATTTTTCAGCACGGCGTCGAAAGAGAATCCATAGAGGAGCGAAATTTTTGAGTCTTTTAATTTAGTTCTTGACCATACTTCTTAAACATTTGCCAAGACCTGAAATGTCCGAGTTAAGAGTTATATAATTATTAAGAGCTCAACCTCTGAATACCTCTAATCACTAGCTAAATTAAAAAAATATATATTTGGCGCTTATATACTTATTTTTGTTTAATTTCGAAGTGCTTATACTGGATTTTAACTCCAACCAACCAGGGTACCTTATGGTACACAACACGGGAATTTTTTTCAGATCTAAGATGGATCAAACTCAATAAACATAGAAGGGTCGTATTAGGGAGACCGTAAGAACTGCTCATTGCGCTAATGGAGTGGGAGCTTACTATGTAGAGGTATTTTTGAGGTACTTTCCCTAGGAATATTTTTAAGGCAAATTTATTTGAAAAAATTAGTCACGAGGGATTCTTCGTTTTGCAACCGTAAGCATTAGAATTTCGCTAAATGGGCACTGTTGTTTCGCATGCGTAATACATTGCCAAAAATATGTTCATGTCATTAGTTCTTTAAATTTCGCTATTATTAATTTATTTATTTATGAAATTTAATTTATCATTTTTTATTAATCACTGCTATTTTTATTACTTTTAGATATTTCTGTTTGATTAATCACTACTTTATTTTTTTAAATGTGTTTAGCTAAATACGATTCATATGTAAATGGAGTGCATTTACATAGACGACCAATCGGTTTCCCCATGCCAATAATATCTGTTAGTTGGCAGACCGAATTATCAAACAAAAATTTATTTTCTTCAAGAGTAAGTTGAAAAATAAATCGAACTAGGGAGGGATTAAATTTATGGAAAGTAGATTCTGGTTTGGGAAATGCCATTTGGATTATGTAGCCTATGATTTCGTTGGCAGGGATATTTGCAAGGAGAGAGGCGATATCAAAAATAAAGTTAAGGCAGAGAAAATTGAATCTAGGAAATTCATCGGCGAAAGAATAACTATTGTTAATCTTTTATTCATTAACGCTGAAGGGGTTTAAAAATGAAATAAAATGTTTGGCTTAATTTTAGGTTTGCATTTGTTAAGCTGCAAGAATAGCGCGAAGGAGAACATGTTTCTAAATTTTGGAAAAACATAAATATACGCTTGTTAAAGCAAAGAAAAAAGTCACTTATAAATCGATTTGTCAATGATCTTAATTGATTTAAGCTTTTAGAGCAATGTATTTACCTTGTCATCAAGACTTTGGGAAAGTTTGTTTATTTGGGGCGTTCTCTATCCTAATTTCTTTGCTTATATATTGCAATTTTGTGTTATTTTAGTCATTCCTTAATAATGAATTTGAAATTAAGTTCGAAAGTACTTGGAATCTTCATTTTACTTTTTATAAGCTTAGTTGCTTTTATTGCTTACTCATGCGAAACTTTGTGAGTTATTTTACATTTAATGGATGCCTCACCACACTTTAACTACTCTGCCTTATTCATCAAGTTGTATCGTCTATTTCCGATGTTAAAGCATACTGTAAATAGCTAGCGAGCCCTTCTTCTCCGTGTGGAAGCTTAAGTTTCTCGAGCAATGTTGTGCCGCGAAAGTAATTCCCATTTCCTTCATTTGCAACTTGTATTCACCAACATAAGTATAATATTAGAAGAGGTGAAATAAACAGCGCTCTTTTTTTACATTTATCTAAAAATAACTACCACATTGACTGGAATTCTGCAAAAATCTTTTATAATCCTTTGATTTCACAAAAAGAAATATTGCCGAGTGTTCCTTAATTGGCATCTTACCTAATATGATTATTTCCCCTCGCTTATTTAAAGTTTTTAAAAAAAACTTTTACTAAGTGAAATAACTTCATAATACAGCCTTTTGTCACTCTTTATTAGTGTAATATCATTCGCATTGCCTCCCCCACCACCTGTCTCTGTTGTGACTGTGGATTAACTCAGTCCTAAATTTTTTTGCTCTAATGATAATCCATTGAAATTTTAATTTTTTGTTTTTTTACTCACCTTAATTATCATGACAAAATATAGCTTCGTACAGTACACAACATGTTTGTTTGCGTGGAAAGTTTTATCAATTTACCTGAATCCCCCATATATATATATATATATATATATATATATATATATATATCAGTGGCGACTCCAGTAGTCGCGCTGTATGAGCTTAGCCTGCGTATATCTTTAGTAGAGTGAACCTGTATTTTTAAAGCTGAATAAATTTCTGACAACACTGACTTCAAGTAGTCGGGCTCCTTTTATTGAGCCTGGTCGCATTTCATCTATTTTCATTCAGCATCTGGGGTTGGTCTTAGAAGTGTCCTGTGTCAAAAATATCATTCGTATCATACGTTCTCTCGACGTCATACACACGCGCTTGACTCGGGTTCAGAAGTTACAGCCTGAGTTGTTATCTAAAATCGTAAAAATTAAAAGTAATTAAAATTCAATGTTTTCTAAAAACAATTAATTTCTATAGAGATTAAGATTTAAATTCCAATTTATGAAAGGTTTCCGTTCAACAATATTCATAAAGGAACCAAAAATTATCCAGCAATTTGGGCTAAAAAGAACGAGCCTGGTAGGTCTCAAAAACTAACGGCCATATCTTTTCAAGAGTACAATACAGGGGATAGTCGCATCGGTCTCTGGCTAATGTTTGTCGTGCACGCCGATGTCGTTATTTTTTTGGCTGTTATTATGTGCGAATGTTTGTAAGGATCAGTTGTGTTTTACCAGGTTGCTTTATTTTTACCCTTAACTAAGAAAAGAAGAAAGACATAGTGCTAGATATAAAAAATAAGCCATTCGGGGCTCAAAATATTGCAGAATAACGTCAATAATTTCAAGCGTTCATGTATAAATAAAGTGAGTATTTGTTCTATTAAAAAAAAATATATGTCTTATTGTTTAAATATCAGTGGACATATAAGTCTGCGGAGTGCAATACATCTCTTACCTTCTATTATACATATGAATTATGCGAAATTTGTGATGAACTCGAGTGATGCTGATGACCTGGAGTCGCCTCTACTATATATATATATATATATACATATATATATATATATATATATATATATATATATATATATATATATATATATATATATATATATATATATATATATATATATATATATATATATATATATATATATATATATATATATATATATATATATATATATATATATATATATATATATATATATATATATATATATATATATATATATATATATATATATATATATATATATATATATATATATATATATATATATATATATATTTGTATACATGGTGATAACGTCGAGTATGCTGCCGGGGGGAGGGGTTGAACTGTTAAGAAAATTTTATTTTGATGGGCAACAATTACCCTGTTCTTCTCTAAATGTGAATGATACGGACATTTGCACTTAACTTGCTTGCGATGGTATTTATTCCTTCTTCATTGCGCTGCCTACTGGGGGATTTGCGCCTTACACTACACCTGACTTATTCATGTTTTGTTTATACTTCTTTCATTCGTTAGATTGGCCATAGGTATTTTGTGTCCATTCTTTAAATAATTCGATGTTTTCATCCACGCTGTCCATTAACATAATATTAATCATTTTATGGAGGAAACCTTCTATTGATTTCTAAATAGCATTATCACTCCCAGTAGTCTAATTCTTTTGAAGTCTCTGCGTACTTATATTAAAAATCGTCAAAAGGTTTGATTCACTAAATAAATAAATTAGTAAGATAAATTGGGGAGAAAAGAAAAGTCTATTCGTTATCTTTAAAGGATTTGAAGAGGATCCCTGAGATTCTAAGCGACTTACATTAATCCCCTTTTCAATTTAAATAAAATTGTGTTCCATTTGTAAGCAAATTTTAAAAGTTATGATACAATTTTTTAACATGACAATATATGGATAGTGAATTAAAAAGCCTTCGGAAAATAATTTCAAAAAGGCATACTCTCATCAATGAGATTGTCGTGGAATTGTTGTTGTTGCTTTAGAGCGCCAG
The DNA here is from genome assembly GCA_963969495.1 of Ceratothoa steindachneri. Lineage (NCBI taxonomy): Eukaryota > Metazoa > Arthropoda > Malacostraca > Isopoda > Cymothoidae > Ceratothoa > Ceratothoa steindachneri. The sequence continues at coordinate 45,756,611 of OZ018324.1, read as the reverse complement.
TCTGATCCTATTAATTATGATAGATAACAATACTTCAATATTGGCTGAGTGGATTTTTTAATTACCTTATTGTTGAGAGAGTGTCACAGAGTTTAATTCGCTTTAAGGAGAGTGCCCGTTAAACACGTAAATGATCCATTGAAACTCCAGAATTATCCCCAAATAAATATATATTTTAAATTCGTCAATTAACTACCCAGAAAATAAAATATTTACAATCACCTAATAAGTTTAACGGAGCTGAACATCCTTGAAACTTGGCCTATTTCAGAAGCTATTTATTCATTTCCAAATTGAAATAGGCTCCAAGTAAACAAACCAATTGCCGATTAGTTATATTTTAGTGACACTTTTAGATTAAAATTAAACTTCAAATTAAATTTCACTCTTCTAACTATAAATATGACAAGGTTCACTAACAATTGTTTCTACCTTAGTTAATTTGAGCACCGTAATAAATTCATACTAAAGAAATACAAATAAAAATGGTCGTCCTAACTTACATGAAAGAAAGGTTTTGGGGTTGCCGGATGTCACTAGATGGCTTTTATCGCGCTTCGTTGTGTTGGAGCGGCTGATTGCAGATTTTCCACGAGATGGAAGGTGAGTAGAGTAATCCGAAGTCAAATTCTTCGGTTCTACGTAAAAACGCGGAGGGAGGAGTTGTACTTTGTGGCTCAAGGAGTGCTCTTGTGGATGCTCTTGAAGCATCTTTGTATCCTAGACTTCTTCTCTCTTCAGTATTAAGATCGCAATTTGAGAGTCACTCGAGGGTGACTGGTTCTTCTATTATCTTACTTGCGAAATTCTTGTTAGACACTAGGAGTGTTGTTCCAGCCAAGCTTCTTACTAAGCCTGCGGAGGCTACTTCAGTCTGGCACCGATACAAAACGTAACGTTCTAAGGTTTTTCGAAATATTTCCGCCTGGCCCTCCAGGAGGCTTTATGTTGTAATTCCTCTACAGAGATATTAATAATAAAACAGATCGCTTGATTTCGTATTTGATTTTGATGTTATTTTAGTTGGGTTAGAAACATTTTTTACAAATTTGGGGGGCAATGGCGTATATTAATTATGTTAGTCATTCGAAGTTCCAACTTGTAATAGAGAAAAAATCTTTGGGAGAGAAAAATTACTTTGGTTTACAGATATACACTTATTCAACTTTCAATAGGGTAAATTATGCACTATACATTTTTTTGCTGTTTGTTTATTAATGTCCTGTGTTAACAAGGCGGCTGCAGCCAATAGATGGTGATTCATCTGCAGAATAAGTTCGTCTAGAGGTTGTTGACATTGAGTAAAAAAGGACATTGAGTAAAAGGCGAAGCCCTTCACTTCGCCTTTACTTCTAGGCAAGCGATCTCTAAACTCAAAAGAAGGGTAGCGTCTTTTTTAAAATTCGGAAATTACTGGAAGTCAGAAAGAAATAAGTGCAATTAAATAATAAAAAAGTATATCGAAGTGGAAATAATAGATTTGTAAATAAACACGAATAAAATGCACTTCATAGGTAAGCTTCATCTTTTTTGTCTATTCTATAGTAGGTCTTTTGTGTGAAATTCAAAGAACAAGTTCTCATAATGTATATGTAAATTCAAAGGAATTAATGTTCATCAACCTTTCCTGGAGCATTCATTCGTAACAGGCATTTGTTTTCTTATTTTATACATTCAAATATTCTTTTTACCAGTGCATTCATATCCCTCATTTCATGCTTTCAATATAACAAAGGAATGGGAATTTCGCCACTATTTGTATTTTATTTTGAGGTTTAAACACTTTCCTCCAAAACGGATATTTCCATTCTCTCTATTTAAGTATGGCGCTCAAATCATCAAATTTTTCTCTTGAATCTCTCGATTGGTAAAATCTAATGGGAGCTGGAAGATATAGAGCGAACAAAAGGCGTTAAAAAGGTTATTTTTATCAACAATAGTCAACTGTCTTTATCAGTATAAATGCATTTTTTTTCTTATATCTCTCAAGAATATCGAAATACAATAGAGAAGAAGTTTAGCCCAAGTTGTCGAAAGAAGGGGGTCAACTCATTCAGCTGATGTTAAAATACAGAATTACGAATTAGCAAAAACCATAAGATCCACCTGGGAATAGGTAATTCCCCAAAAGAAGAAAAGATTGAAGAGAAAAGAGGTGTCTAAGATATTTAGAAACCGTGATAAAATATATTTCCAGTTTTATCTTATTCAAAGCATTTCTATAATTTCGTGAAAATTCAAGCATAATAGTTAAAAGTAAGCGTTCTCATTGGAAACTGTGTCGAGTGTAAATCATTAAGAAATTAAATTTCTGATAGTCTACAATCCTATTGCTAACAATGAAATACAGAGTTTACCAACCACCGAATCAAGTGAGATGGAATGTTAATTCACAGGATCAGTCCTTATGCTTTTATTAAAAAATTTTTACGATTTCTTCTTTGAACTTCTTAGGAACTATTTCCTCAATAATGGACTTTCCTAAAATTGTAATGAGTGGTTTTACATGTTTGCTTTCTTATTCATTAAAGTGGATCGGATAATTTTTATCGATACTCTGAAAATTGATTTTATTTTTGGTTATGTAGATATTGTAGAGAGTAGTTATTGGTCAAAATATGTTTGTCTTTTATTGTAGGTAACTTATTAGTACCTTTGTTGGTAAAAACAATAAAAAAATGTTAATTTTATATCTTTTCCGCGTGTTCCAGATCTTCACTAAGGAAACCCTCGGCCTCCTTATGTGTCGAGATGCACAACATTAAACGCTTCGCAAATATTTTTTTAATGGTCCTTCTTCCTTTTCTTAGTTCGTTGTGGCTGTTCTTATATCTCGTTTGGAAATACAGTATACTAAATTATTGGGTTCTATTCTCGACACTATTGCTGCTTATCAAAATTTCATACAATCGCTTAGGGTCAATTATACACTTTTTTAATTCATACAATTACTCATAGCACCAGGCTTGATCTATTATATCCTCTATATTTTTAAGCGCACGAATTTGTATATTTGTTGTAAAAAACGAAAGCTGTAAATCATTTTACTTTTCATGGGCCTTTTCGAAGTTTAAAATTTCATCTAAAATAAAAGTTTTAAGTGGAAACCACCAGAATAAAAATTACAAGCTTTAAAATTCTGCTTGAGGTTGGAGATATCGTGAACTCTCATTCATCGCATTTAACCCTAACTTTATTTACTAAAAGCTTTTGAACCAGTTGAATAAATTTAAGACGTGGGGATGTTAAACATAAAATGTTAAAGGGATATATTACCGTGAAGAAAGGAAACCAACCCAAGCATGAGAAAAGAGAAAAGCACAAAGTCTCAAGAATAAGGAATAAGCAAATATTATCAAGCGCCCTCGTTCTAGACGTTGCTACAAGGCTATCTGAAAACATTATATGCTATAGAAACTAAAATTAAAGTCAAAGAAAAATGCACATTTTAATCTTTACATCCCCATTGTTTTATGACTATTGTGCGACTTACATAATTTTTTACCGTATTATTATGAACAAACTATTACTAAACCATTTTAATATACTTCATCTCAAACCTAAATCTTGGAATGAATTTAGATGTAGTTATTTTGCTTCGAAATTTCTTCGTAAGGAGTTGCATTTTTCACATTTACGTTGCCCCATTAACTATTTACAAAAGAATGCACCAGCATGTAGCGTTGACACCAATTTTTATTTCTCTTTCCCCATGTTTTAATAGCTAATATCTATACTAAATAGGCATCATATAAAATTAGAATATTGGATTTAACTGAACATAATACATTGAATTTTCCTAATCGTTGAAATAAATGAATAGCAAGGGACAATACCAAATGCGTTTCCCCCGCATAAGCCAGATTACAAGGAATTTGAGATAGCTACATAATTGTGTGATTTCCTCGAATCTCTAAATTAATTCAGTTTCTACAGAAATGTTTACTTGCATACCTACAGAATAGATCAATCGCTTGTTGCTTATCATGTGATTCCCTTAGACATAAAGGTTAAATGGCAGAAGAAATTTGCGAAATAAAATGGATTACTTTAAATAGGGAGGATAATAAATGCGTAGAACATTGTTAATTAGGGATGTTTTGAAATAAACTGGATTAAATTTAGAAGTAACTGGCGGGAATAGAGGTTAATACCGCTATGTGAACGAGAAGCCATGCGGCTGGGCACGCGGTCGGGTGACGCGGAGAAAAGTCGTAGGAATCGTGAGAGACTCGAGTTATTTCTGCTGATAAGGCAGAAGCAAGAATTCCAAGCACGCGGGTGCAAGAAGATGTTGCCCGCTTCTCCATGCGTTATCAAGAAACCTCGCTGGAGTTCTTCTCTATTTCCCGGTAAAATATTTGGTTAAGAAGATCTCCTGCCTTGGCTTCAGGCATTTTCGCTTCACGCCGGGCCATATATAATGCTAGGCTCAGCCGAGAAAAGCCATTGTAGGCCTGCATTTTTGCACGAAACACGTCGATTTCTCGATTCAGCTCCGTTCTTCTTCTTGAGCTCATAAGCAAGAATTCTCACTGAAGAAATTTAGCCCCAGTAAATTAATTGACTATCTTGGATTCGGTTTTAACCTCGTCTGGCGCAAGTACTCCCTCGAATTCACTCCTCGAGTTTAAACTCCATCGAATACGAATAACTCATTCCATCTTTCATCCCCTTTGACGTCTCATAAAGCCTCCAACCCCAAGCTATGCTCTAGCGAATAAATTGTAGTTTTTTGACCAGTAGACCCGTAATGTGTATTCGTATATCAGCGCAACAACAGCTGCTTGTAAGCTCACGTTTCAGCTTATTTAAGCGCTCCGAGTAATTCTTTAATCTGATCCCTGTAAACAAAAATATCAGTTTGCAACCTTTTCTATTTGTATATATGTCCTATATCTCTTGTAATTATTAAAGATTATTTTGGTATCCTGCGTTTCATAGCTACAGAGGTCTGCAGCCTTTTTTATTCTACTAACGGACAATTGCACTCGATTCTGTAGATAAATCCTTCCACGCGCTTGAATTAGGAAACCCCATTACCCTATCGTCCCCATCGTCTGCCACTGCTGGGAGACGAGCAAAAGTCACTCAATTGACATTGACTGCCCAGTCCGTCTGAATTTAATATATATATATATATATATATATATATATATATATATATATATATATATATATATATATATTAGTGATAGAGTCATTCCTTGGGAACCTTATTCGTAGCAGGAATATGAAGACATATGCGATGGTTTTGAACATTTAATTTTCCGGACGTTTCGGTCATTGACGATGACCATCATCAGCGAATTCTAAATACCAAAAATTATTCTTATAAGAATAACTAAACACAGAAATCAAATTAGTGAAAATCTATTGATAAGAAATTGATGTAATTTTTAAAAAAAAATTAACTAAATTAAATAATAATCCCACGAGTTTTTAAATATGCATAATAAACATGACTTAAATGACTATCGAAATACCAAAAATTATAAACTATAGCAATAAAGTCGAAAGCAAGGCAAGAATAAATCGATTAATAAGACAGAAAAAAAAGATTAAATAATCCCATGAGCAACAAATATGAATAGTAAACATGAATCAACCGGAATACAAAATTCACTATAAAACACAGCAAGAGAGAATTATATGGACAGGGCGAACAATCGAAAATAAGTTAGATCAGGGGGTATGTAGTCGAAGCGGATATTAATAAATGGAGCGAAGCAAGTAGTTCAATTAAGTTAAAATTTAAGTGATTGAACATTAAATAATATGAGTAGACTAAAGCACGAAAGTTTAAATAGTAAATAATCAATAATGGAGGGGCCAAAAGGACGACTAAAACATCAAATTAAGGAAAAGTCAATAATAAACCAGATCGTTTAGATATTAATGGGACAAACTAAAATAGAAATAAAAATTTCTCTGCACGAGTACTAACCTTATAACGGTTAAGCTGGGAGTAACAACTGATAGTACGGACAAAATTAGGCAAAAAGAAAACTATTAAGGGGGATATGGTTGATTGTACATTTGTCTATATAGTGAATAATTTAAGGGATGATGAATAATCATTGAGTTCGGGGTTAATTTGTTTGATGTAAAGAGATTCAAGAATTTTTAAACTTAGAGAAGAGGAGGCAGAAGAGAGTATACTAAAGGAATCAGGGTCAAGCGGGTGGTTAAGTTGTAGTGAATGTTCTCGTATAGAGGAGTGTTTGGGTTTGGAGATGGGAATGTTGGTTCTGTATGATACTCTAATATGCTTAGCGATCCTACATCTTAATTGTAGACTTGTTTGGCCTACATAGTGACTTTGGCAGGACGCACAAGTGAATTGATAAATGATGGAAGAACGCAGGCATAATGGGAGTGATTCTTTGTGCCGAAGGAAAGTATAGACAGCAAGAGGATTAGAATTATTTAGGAGAAACTTGCATTGTTTGAAAGTATTTATTAAGAGTCGAGAGTAAAGCTTTGTTGAATTTTGTGTCAAGTGGAAGATAAGGCAGTTTTAAGAATAGTTTTTGTTTGGGGACAGTTATTAGAGGGGTTTTGCGAGAGAACATTTTAAATAAGAAATTGGAAGTAAGTTTGTCAAAAAAATGGTCTGGGAAAAAATTAAAATGAAAAAAGCTACTAAGATTTTCAATTTCGGGATGAAAGTGAAACTAATTTGAGCTGATTTTGTAAGCTCTGTGTATACTGTTTATGATGGCAAAATGTTTGAAATTAGTAGGAGTACAACTAAAGAAGTGGGTGCCAAGTTTGGTGGTAGTGGGTTTCCTGTAAACTGATGTGTTAAATTTAGAAATAACTTTTGAAACAGTGACATCCAGAAAAGAGATTTTATTGTTTAATTCTGTTTCCATGGAAAATTTAATATTAGGGTGTTGTTGATTTAAATAATTTAAAAATAATGGGGCATGGTCTTTGTGTTTAAAAATAAGGAAGCAGTCATCGATAAATCTTTTAAACACTAACGGTTTATATTCAACCGGACAGTCCCTTAACCAGTTTTTTTCGTGGTAGGATAAAAAAGCATTAGCGAAGCTGAGATCTAATGGAGAGCCCATGGCCATTCCTTAGTGTTGAATGTACAAAATCTCTTTAAAAAAGAACACTGTATTTTCTACGGACAATTTTAATAAGGTAGAAAAAAGAGACTTGGTTAGACCTAAAATGCTATCATTTGATTGAAAAAGGGTATCGGTTATGATTTTGCAAGTTTTCATGACAGGTACATTAGTAAATAGAGACTCTACATCGATTCAAGTCATAAACGAGTGGTTCAAATCCAATTGAGAAATGTAGCCGACAAATTCAAATGAATCTTTCAAAGTGAATTCGTTGCGAGTGAGAGGTTCAATTATGGGGACTAGAAACTTGGCTAAGTTAAAGCTAGGGGTGTTAATGGCAGATAATATTGGACGGAGCTGTATTCCTACTTTGTGAGTTTTTGGCAAACCATACATAATACCTGGCGATGTACCTGAGGCCAACAGTTGGTTGTAAAAATCACAGAGAATATTTTTATTTTTTAGAGAACGTAAAAAGTTGTTAATTTTGTCTTCAATTTGCAAGATGTGTTTAAATGGAACTTTATCCAGTTTAAGAAATTGACAGGAGTTCGAAAGAATTTTTTGCATTTTAGAAATATAATCAGACCGATTCAAAATGACCACACCCTTCCCTTTATCCGGTTTGGATATTACGATAGAATGATCTTTACGGAGGTTGGACAGTATATTAAAATCTTTTAAACTGAATACAGGGCAGAAAACTTTGAAGCTGTTATATTTATAATAGAATCTATTGGCCAAATACTTAATATCATCTATGAAATTGGATCCTGGCTTTGCCATAGGGAGGGGATTAAGTCGGTGGCACAGTTTTTCGAAATACAAAAAGTAACGATAGAAATCTAATTTAAAGACTGGGAGTCTAAAATCTAGTCCCAGGGACAAGATACGTTTTTCCTGAGGGATCAGAACTTTTGTTTGAAAAATTAAAGATGACATTATCCCTAGAACAATTTAACTTGAAATTTATACCCAAATTCGATAGTTTATTATTTTGGCGACAAATGGGAGCAGAATTATATATATCAACTTGTCTACGTATAAAGCTATATAAGATTGTGTAATCCAACAGAGAAACTGAAGACTTAAGAGACGATGAGAGACGAGTAATATCTCCATTTATTAATATCCGCTTCGATTACATACCCCCTGAACTAACTTATTTTCGATTGTTCGCCCTGCCCATATAATTCTCTCTTGCTGTGTTTTATAGTGAATTTTGTATTCCACTTGATTCATGTTTACTATTCATATTTGTTGCTCATGGGATTATTTAATCTTTTTTTTCTGTCTTATTGATCGATTTATTCATGCCTTGCTTTCGACTTTATTGCTATAGTTTATAATTTTTGGTATTTCGATAGTCATTTAAGTCATGTTTATTATGCATATTTAAAAACTCGTGGGATTATTATTTAATTTAGTTAATTTTTTTAAGATATTACATCAATTTCTTATCAATAGATTTTCACTAATTTGATTTCTGTGTTTAGTTATTCTTATAAGAATAATTTTTGGTATTTATAATTCGCTGATGATGGTCATCGTCAATGACCGAAACGTCCGGAAAATTAAATGTTCAAAACCATCGCATATGTCTTCATATTCCTGATATATATATATATATATATATATATATATATATATATATATATATATATATGCTGGCCATTCTACGACATAGAAATAATTATATACATGAAAAGCATATAGCAAATTGTTTGGTATGTTATAAATATACTATATATCGGTGTGAAATCGAAGGTATTGATCGAAAAATGCAACTAGAATTGAAATATCATGGATGTTTTTCCTACATAGATGGTGTATAAGTGTTAGTTCGTTGGATCATCCTGTTGCATCCATGGGCTGAAAAACTTTTTAAGCGAAATTATTCGATTTTTTTTATCCGACTTTAAGAATGGTTGGCCAATGTCATTATCACTTTCAAAATATGACCAAGTAGCCATAGTCAATTATGCAGCAGTTACCTAGTATTCATTATGCAGTAAATAATCATATTTATTCTATATAATATTTTGAGTCATAATAAAAAGTACTCATGAGTGAATGCGGTAAATATAGCATACATATTTTGTTTAAGTCTAATTTTATCTGAAATATAGACCTGAATGTACTGAAAGAAATTATCAATAGCTCCGTCATCTATCAAGTTTTATTTAAAGGAAAGAGTTGGAGATAGATTCATAGTTAAGCCTGTGAAATTTATTATTTGGAAAGAATCAGTACCATATTAGCATTTAATACCATTTTCCATGTCCTAAATAGAAAATATTTAGTGGGACAATTAAAGGAATTGATAATGATAGTTATCCTGTTATTTTAGCTTTTAGAAGTTAAAACAAGAGCAAGTTCTAAATGTTTAACACTTACCGGCCTAAAATCAAAATAAATAATCTTTGCTGGTCTACTTGGCTTTCGCCACATTAGGAAATATAATAAATAATAATAATTATGGAGAAAAAATAAGATATACCCGCAGTTTATTAACAACGCAGGCTTAAATTATAGAACAGGTGCGCGTTGGAAATTTATTTGAACGAGGTGACAGTTTGCTTAACGAAATATTAATAATTTTGACACACTGAATTCTAAACTGTGACTTGTTTTTTCAATCAGGCAAATTCATCTTCGAAAAGTTCTATAAAGGAAACTGAATATAAAACTAATCTATTTAGTCAGCACATTTCTTTTTTCAGAGAAAAATAGTTTACCTTCGGCTATTGTATGTAAATTCATGGAAAGGCCAGAACACAAACGTTTTCTTTTGTTTTTCACATACAAAATATCTCCTGATAATCCAGCAATAGTCTGCAGTTATATTAAAATCCGAACTCCCCCCTGTTTCTCTCTTCCATCACTCGAACATTTTGGTGGAGTTGTTTTTTCTTGCCCATTGATATAATCACCTCAGCTGTTCAGGATCTAGTCAAGGTATAAACTGAGTGAGTGCATCTTTACACATACATATTCATGCAATAAATGAGGTAGTTTGAGGAATTCCTTTACAACATGTTTAGGGTCTGAATTGCAATAGTTGGTCAGGAGGTTCGTGAGAATAAAATTAAATGAAAGTCAGGCATTCTTCACAATTTCCGTTTTGTCAATTTGAACCAATTTGATGAGCTCGATATTGTGAGGAAGATATGAAGCATAAATTTGTATTTTGGAGAAGAAAGAACTTACCTTTCTTTGATCACTGCTTTGACAAATCTTTTATCTCGTCTATCTTTAATGTGCATTACTTGATCTACAATCTTCTGCGGGTTCATAATAGCATGTCAAAACACAGTTTAAAAAAGCTGGTTCCAGTTCAGACCTTGCACCTACCTATAAATCTCAGCATACTGGATATTTATTACCTGTATAAAATAAGTACAGTGGACTCTCACCGAACGAAAACCCCATCGAACGACTGAAAGCACAATAACCGAGCTTCAGAAATCACCAATTTCTTCGTTACATCGAATTAATCTCGCGACTGAACGCTAGAGCTCTCTCAATTTGATTCATCAAAACTGCACGTAGCGCCTAAAATCTCAGCGATGAAATACATGTATTTGAGCAGGAAGTACTTGTCACAAACATAATATTTACCTATTATTTTACCTTTTGGCGTACTATTTTTATTTAATAAACTATTTATAGGTTTATTATTATAGCCATAACTTGACCAACATCATCTCCAACAACATTAGTTCGCATATACGCCCGCTCCCAATAGGAACAAAAAATGTTTTTAGACAGTTTCGCGTTGCGGTCGTATGTGGTGTTTAAACACATTCCATCGTGTTTGTCAGTCAACTTCAAATGTACTCATCTTTTTCAAACGTTTGGTAATACAGTAAAACCTCCATGCGTGGAAATGCTGGGGGAAAAGGCCTAGATACTTATGAAAGATTTCGTCTGAGGGAGTGTCAATAACGCGCCAAAATTTCAACTTGTCCCATAGTTTCAAAGTCTTTAGCTTTATTCCATTCTTATTAGAGAACATGATAGCAAAATAATTTAATTAATATGCAGTACTTAAAAATAAAAAGTTTAATATGAAAAACTTAGCACGGTAATGTTTGTTACTTGCATAGCCATTCACTGCTGGCAACCACATGGTGGCTCACTTGACAACCACACACCGTCGAGGCCTACATAATATGGAAACATGAGTGACGCGATAAAATATATCGTTGTTGTTAAGAAAGAGAGCGAGCAAAGAGAATCGAAAGAGCTATACGAGAGATATATGGCGGATGAGCTGGACCACAGACGAGGCTAGTGGTAGTAATAGGGTGGTACCAACCCTCAAGAAGTAATCATTTGCCCATTCATATTTTCTTTGGCGTATTCAGAAGGAACGCTCCAGTGATTTTCCTTAGCGACCTAAATACTCGCTACATGAACTCAGGATATAGCTCACAGAAAAAGATAAAGAAGATAGTAGATTTATTAACAATTAGGTGTATAGTGGTACGAGCTGTGCCGGAGTTTCTTACCTATATACGTCAGGGAAAGAGCAACTACAAAGACGGACATTATATTAAACAGTAAAAATTTCCACTAGAAGATGATTGTCAGACCGGACCCTGTGTTCCCAACGGATCAAAACTTAATTTCGTTGTTGCTGCCACTGAGTCTACTCCAAGTGGTATGTCTGGTTATGAAACAATATGCAAAGGCTCAGTGGGGGCAAATTTCGGGAGGTGCTGGGAGATTCCCGGCTGCAAGTGATGGAAGGTAAAAGAGTTGAAGATATTGAACGGGAAATAGAGAGGATAGAGACTAAGATAAAGAGCGCGCAGGATGTAAGCTTTCCAAGGTTGGCGATGAAAACAATCCTAGCCCCAAGGTGGTCACCAGAAGTAAGAATGGCTATGCTAGTACCAGAGGCAATCAACCAACTGACGAGAGGCATAGGGATAACTATTGAGTTATACAAGAGGAAACGTGAGCTTCATAAAGAAGTGAGAGCTTTGATGAGGGTAGATAAAGAGAGGTTGTGGAAGGATTTAATTGATAGGCTAGAGAAAGAATGGAACCCGAGATTATTATGGCAATCTGGCAAAAGATTACAGAGTATCCTACTACCGAAGAAGCTAAAGATTATGAAAGCCAATGGCTACATAATAAAAGTAGAGGAAATAAAGGAAGTATTCAGAGACCATTGGAGCCAGGTATGTAATATCACGGGATAAGATGAATATTTTGATGCGGATCAAGAAACAAAGACTATGGAGGAAGTGAACATTTATCTTGGCAAGAACTATCCGCTCGAGAGAATTCCTTGTAATAATGCGGAGTAGGAAGGCAATAGATACGACGAAAAGATAAATATGGAGGAATTAGGAATGGTAGTCCAGGGCTTCAAACAGAAAGCATCAGGGCTATCCGTGCTGAAGAGACCGAGTAAAAGCCAGCTCCTAGAGAACGTACTGGAGGAGATTTTGGAATTTTGCAATGCATGCTGGAACATCGGCTACTTGCCGGACAGAATGAAAGTGGCCGAAATAGATTTTGTACCAAAACTGGGTAATTCAACAAGGCCAGTTAACGAGTAGACCAATCTCGCTACTCAATTTTATAGACAGAGTCGTGGAAAAAAATTCATGCACCAGATTACTGGGTGTCCTAGAGAACAACTGAAAGTTAAACCTCGAACAGTACGATTTCAGAAGAAAGAAAGATAGGGAGATAGACCTAGTGTTGGTAACAGAAGAGGTCGCCAAAGCAAAGAGTGAAGGTAAGATGGTTGACGTAGTGAATACGAAGTACAGCAGAAATTTGACAAGGTGTAGAGGGATGGTCTCAAGTATAAGCTGGTAAAAATGAAGCCTCGGGAGAAAATAACTAGGTTGTTATGCAGTTTTTTTAGCGACAGAAAGACCTATGTAGTGTTCTCTACGCGATTTATACCAATGATTTACTGTTGCCACTTGGCCGAGGAAACAGCCAATGTACAGTTCGCAGACGATGTCACCCAGATTATTGAAACCTCGCTTAGAATAGCAAGGAAGGTGACCAACAATACAGTTAAAGAAATCCTGAACTAAAATAGATACGATAAGAAATAGAAGATAAAGAGCAATAGTGATAAGTTCCCAGTGATACCCAGAAGAAAGGAGAGAGCATAAAGGTTGAGGGAAAAAGATACGAATATACGGAAGAAGCTAAGGCATTGGGTCTGAAAATCAGTTAAACCCGGTACAGAACATATGTAGCGGATATTATAATATTAGTAAAGGTCAAGTTGGCGTAATTAGGGAGGTTTAAATGGCTGTCACAGAACCATAAGAGGAAACTCTACATGGCAATAGTTAGAGCCGCCATACTGTATCTAACTGTTCAGCTACAGAGTACTCTGAATAGTGCCATGATCAAACTACAGAGGGTACAAAACAAGAGTGAAAGTCCCTTCAATGACCTGCAGCGTTTGGGATTAAGATGATAAATGATTTCACATGGTTCAATTGATTTACAAGTGCCTTTGAATAGTTAAATGGCTAAACGAGGCTTCTGCCACTAGATGGCGAAGGGTGAATAACACTATGTCCCATAGTCATATAGATCAATTCATGGCTATAAATGGGTACAGTTGAAATTTATTCCATTTTAACAATGTCTGCTGACAATAAAGTCGTGTGCTCTCACTTATTCCGATTTCAAACATTATAACTTTCAAAACTTCTCTTAATTCCCTGACCAACCTTAGGAGAACCTAGACAATTCTATCACTCGAAAAAGAATAAAAAGGAATATAAAGGTTCAAAATTTTGTTACAATAGGCCGAAAAAAGGGTCATTTTGATTTAATTGTGAACAACTCTTTCTCAACAGTTACATTTTTGCCTGGTTTGTAGCAAGCAATGAAATTTTGTGTATATCAAGCAGAAATCAAGTCATCAATTAGCAATCTAAAATAATTTTCAGAAATTTGTATAATGGCATAAATGGTGGATAAGATTCTTCGCATAAAATAGTGTTTGATAGAGATTTTCCCTCATTTCTGTTGTCGAGTTCGATAACCTCCCCTTCTGTGTCATCCTTCGTAATTAGAACTGAGCCTCCCATTCCCCTTGAAAATAAAAGAAGCACATGAATAAGTTAAATAAGTCACTATCATAAAAGACGCGCCTAAAATAGTAACATATATTCAATTGCATTATATATATATATATATATATATATATATATATATATATATATATATATATATATATATATATATATATATATATGCGGATAGTCGTTTATTAACAAGAATGAAGAAGTGAACGACAAAGGAGCATGAAATTGACTTGGTAGGTTGTAGATTTATGAGATACGTCGGGTAAAGGAGGAATCAATCTCATTGAGTCTTGTTTTTATTTAATATAGAAGGACTCTAATAGTTTTAACAAATGGACTGAAGGAGCCCGAGAGAGAATGGAAAATTTTTCCGATGAAATAAGGTGGCCAGTATTTTCTCCATGATTTCATATGCTGGGGTATTCGGGTGTCCTCAAGAGTCGTTGAGTTCTATGGGATAATCCAAGATGTTTATTGCCCCCCCTCTAAAGATGTAGACTAGTATCGCCTACATAACAGTCATTGCAGCTTGCGCACTTGAATTGATATACAACAGAGGATCTCAACATCGGATCAATATGATCTTTATAGTTGAAGAAAGAACCCAAAGAATTGTGATTAATATTTATCAGGTAAACTAGCATTGCGGTATTAGGCTTTACAAGATTTTCTAAGGGTAACATCCGAAGAAGAAGTTCAGGGACCAATAAATGGGAGCTTATTAAAAATACGGTGTTTTAAAACAGTGGTGTATATGGTGGCAGGCATATATCTGCCTGTCCCCATATACCCCACGAAGGGTCGATAAAGCTGAGCCCCAAATTTTGTTTACGCCCTATTATAAATTCTGTTGGTTCTGTTTCATATTGTCTGCCTAAATCGATTACTTCATTTCTTACATCTTTAGTTGGGACCATTTCTTATTCACATGTTAACAATAGCTAGCACCATATTTTTAACTAAATGCTATTCAGTATTCTAACAATTTTACCCTTGTTCCAGGTGAAGATCTTTTCTTTTACATTTGTACCCAAAGTTGTAAGTTTTCGTTCTAAGGTAAATATTTTCTTCAAAAGTTTGGATTAGTTTGTTCTTTCCAAATTATATAATATGGAGTTCTTTGAAACAAGAGCTCTCCCTACTATTACTGATTTATCTATTGTGTGGTACAGGAATATTGATGATATTATTTGCCTGTATCCTAACACTAAAGATGTTAATAGCTTTCTTACTAAACTTAATTCGCTCGTCCCATCAATCAAATTTACCCATGAGGTAGAAAATAATAGAACCCTTCCCTTTCTCCATCCTTTACTTCCTATAATCCAGACTGGTTTTAGCTACTCTATCTATGAACAACCTACTAATTCAAACTCTTATATTCATTTTTACTCTGCGCTTAGTCCTAATGTCAAACTTTCTGTGTTTTTTTTCTGTTTTACAGGGTTTACGAGTTGATAGACCTGAATATATAGATTTGGAATTCTCGAATATCTTTGAAATTGGCAATATATTATGTTACCATCATCCCTTTCTCCTAAACTATCTTTCCTCCGAAGAATAAACGTTCTTAAATAAAGTTCCTGCTATCACTTTTAATTCTAAAATATTCTGGTTTTACCCTTCTCTGATTGTTTGATTGAACTTTCCCTGTTATAAACCTATAACATTTGTGTTGCATTCGACTACGAGTTGACTATTAAGAATATGCTGGTTTACAATAATTGTAATAATATTCGTGTAGTCTACTCTGTCAAAATTTCTGTTGGTCCAAGTAAATATCTTGGACAGACAAGAAAATGATTTTCTGTCATTATTAATCTGCATAATTACAATGTTAGGACAAGTGAAAACAACTGCGTTTTTGTTCTTACTTGTATGTCCGAAAATGACCACGTAATTAATTGGAATTCAGCAAAATTGATTTTTCGCTGAAATGACCTAATTAAAAGAAACCTGGTTGAATGTTCATGTATAGGTCAATTTGATAACTTTAACATTTCTCCTGGCCATTTAAAAAATTAATGCGGTTATGAAAAAAGCTTATTCTTAAAGAAATTAGTTTTGACTTATGTTCTTAGTTTTGTTTGCAATATTCCTTGTTATGGGTAGCCGTGATGTCAAATTAATTATCTCATTTGTTTTGTATTAACATTATTTTATTACTTTCCCTCCCACAACTTGCCCCCCATGCCCCAACGATTTGTTTGCTTCTGCTGTCTCTCCTAATCTCTCTATTTAGCTTATCTCCATTTGCGTTAATTTTTTTAACCCCTTTGGCTCCGTTCTTGACCCTTTCTGCCTCTTGGTTTGACCTTGCTTCCTGTTATAGCTAAATCTTAATGTGAATTTAGCTGTCGCTCTCCTACTTCCTCCTGGTGATTTTTTACTCTCTTATATATAATATACCTTTATTATATTATTTTTAATTCTAGTTTCCCTTGAAAATGAAATGAATAAATTTAGAATTACTCGGAAACACCTTTTCATTTTTCCTGCGGGACATGGCATTCATTGGGACCCTCACGTGGTACTTTTTGAGTTACCCATTTCATATTTGCAGAAGCTAATTTAGCTCGTCTACAACCGTGCCGGGGCCAGCCAGGGTTGCTAGGTGGGCGAACATTATCATTGCCATAATTTTGGTCCCTTTCTTTGGCATGACCAGTTTTGTGGTGGTTTCTGTGGTGTTCCTTGTTGTGGGGGCATCGAGGTATGACTTTGACTTTGACTCCTTTTCCTTTTTCTGTTTCTCTTTCTTTTCTTGAATTGTTTTTTTCCGGATAGGACATTTCCTAGCCATGGCTTTGTGTTCGCCATCACAGTTGATGCATTTCGTTCATTCGGCTCTACATTCTTTCCAACCATGTCCGAGGCCGGCGCTGTTGGAACACACCATCTCCTTCGCTGGGCATTCTTTGGTTTGGTGCTGCTCAACCACGTAGCATTTGAAGCAGCTCTCGAAGGCGATATATTTCTCGGTTTCTAATTGTTCAGGGGCTACTCTGAGGTAGTAGAACCCTAACAATCCATCGTTTTTTGCTCGGCGCGCCATCTCAATATTCGAGAATACGACCTTAACTATACTGTTGTCCTTGCCGAATTTTTCTATTTTTGTTAGGTTGGCCCATTTTTGATTGTCGGACAGCTTGGCCTTGATTTCCTCACAGGAGTTCTCGGTGAAGAAGAAGTCAAGCCGTCGTAGTATGATCGTTCGTTTAAAGAGGATCTCGTAGGGGATGATCACCTCCAGTCCTATTTTTTGTAGATGTTTTTTTTGTCTCTTCTAATACTAACTCCTCCACGTCCTGCATGTTATCGCAAATGCCCGCCTAACCTGAGGTCATTTCGATGAGTCGAACAATAGAGACGTTGAGCTTTCCGAAAATTGTATTCATGACCGTCAGCAAATCCGGTTTGGTTCCGCCCCTCCATAGGGTACGAAGAGGGACCCGTCTAGTTTCTTGAGGGGCCGACCCCATGAGGGCCATTGATCAGCGCTCCCTTTCTTCTTCTAGAGCTCGACGTTTCCTCGATTAAGATTGCTTGTTTGCACACGCGAACGTAAATTAACTTGTCTGGCTAAAGAAGGTCTCAGAATCTTCCTTAACTTGTCCTCCTTTGCCACGACCAGACATGATGAATTCGACCTTAAAAAGGTAAAGTACTCAGAGTCACTCATTCAAAGTGACAAATATTCATTGTTATGGGTACCCGACTTGCCAATTTAATTATCTCATTGGTTTTGTATTAACATTATTTTATTACTCTCCCTCTCTGAACTTTTCCCTCCTGCCCCAACGATTTGCTTGCTTCTCCTGTCTCTCCAAATTTTCCTCTTCTCTTTTGCCTATCCCAATTTGCGTTAATTATTTTAATCCCTTTGGCTCCGTTCTTGACCCTTTCTGCCTCTTGGTTTGACCTTGCTACCTTTTATGCGAGGGGCGGTTAATAAGTTTTGCGAATTGCTAGGGCAAAACAGAGGAAGGGGGATGGCTGTTTGTGGGGGTCTTATGACAAAATATAACAAGTCAGGACCTGCAGCCGCACGCTCTTGCCTCGTCTATTTAAGAAGCAGTAGCTGATCGCAGATCGTCAGTCACAAATTTTTCAACAATGAAGAAGGTTGAGCACCGCGCACTGATCAAATTTTTGACCAAGGTAAGCAAGAATGCAAAAGAGATCCATGAACGCATGGTTGCAGTGTACACCGACACCGCCCCTTCCTATGCAACCATTGCTCGGTGGAATAGGGAGTTTCGCCATGGTCGTGAGTCGCTTAAAGATGACTCACGACCACGAAGATGTGACGAGGATGATCTTCGAAAATAGATGGGTGAAGGTCGAAGGAATCGAGCGGGAACTTGTAACATCACATGGCAGTGTTATGAACATCATCCACGACAATTTTCCCATGACCAAGGTCTTTGCCCGTTGGGTCCCTAGAAACCTCACGCCCCATAATGAACTTCAACGTCGTCAAAGTCCACAAGGCCAGAGTTGCACAAGCTGCTCTGCGTGAGTACGGATTCGAGAAGCTCAATCATCCTCCCTACAGTTCAGATCTGGCCCCTAGCGACTACTTTTTATTCCGCCAGTTCAAGGCTGCACTGCGTGGACGCCGGTTTAGGGACGATGAAGATGTCCAGCTCGCCGCCCAAGAGTGGATTGAACAGCAGTCGGAAGATTTCTGGTTGTCAAGAATTCGAAGCTTAGAGATAAATGGCACAATTGCATTGAAGTCGAGGGTAGTTATAATGAAAAATAATAAAACACTTTTCCTTATATCTCGTTTCCTTATATCCGAATTGCAAAACTTATTGACCGCCCCTCGTAGCTAAATCTTAATGTCAATTTACCGGTCGCTCTCCTACTTCCTCATTGGTGATTTCTTGTCTTAGAGGCTGTCCTTTATATTTTACTCTCTTATCTATCCCCTTATTAAATTATTTTCAATTGTAGTTTTCCTTGAAAATGAAATGAATAAATTTCGGTAGTACTCGGAAACACCTTTTCGTTTTTCTTGCGGGATATTGCATTCATTAGGAAACTCACGTGGTACTGTTTGAGTTACCCTTTTCATATATATATATAGACATTTTTTGTTAAAAACCAGGTTGTATTTTGATTTTATCAATTTTATTTTGGAATGTTCCAACTGGCGAATGCAGATTTTATATTTGGTTGGATATTAAAGATCAATGGAGAAAGATCTATTTTATTTTTTACAACCTATTTGAGTTTTGGCCGTTAGCTTTTGCATTTCTTAAGGTATCTTCAGACGGAAGTCTTCGTTATTGTTGAGGCTGCGTTGATTTTGTGTTTTCCCTTGTTTTTGCCTCCTTTACCGGTGAGGTAGCTCATTGCTGATCGTAAGCAGCAAAGAATTAAATTGATTTTTGTTCTTTGGTACTTTATAGATCAAATTCGTAGTACCTTGTTCCTTTAGCAGAAAAAGAGAAGTACTCGCTCGGACCTGGTGCGTTGGGTGTTAGGTTTGGGGCCCATCTCTTTAATGAGCCTCCAGAATCTTTAGGCAGCGAAGGTCATGGTTTCTTTTGAGCATGGTATTGTTTTCGACCAGACTTGCTGTTGTAATTTGTGCGTTATTATTTTCTTTGTAATGTGTTTTCATTCCTCCTTCTTGCACATGTATCGTTAGGCGTGGGCTGATGGTAGTATTGGTCATACCTATATATTGATTATTTGGATGAGGTTTGCAGTCTTTATGGGGGCATTGGAATTTGTATACCACATTTAAGCCTTTAAGATCTATTGCTGTTCGCGGAGGTTGTTTTTCAATAATAAGTTGCTTACTTTTGTATTTTTATAATAAATTCGTAAGGATAACTTGTTATTTTCTTTGATAGTGTTATAATTTATGATTTCTTGTAGTATTCTTTCGTCTGTTTGGCAAGCATCCCTCATTTGGTTTTTGCAGTAGAGGGGTATTAGTTGTACTTTTTCGCTCCCCTCCTTTACCTAAAACTTGGAGTTGAGAATTTTGTTTTGTAATTTATCCAATTCTGTGTTTGAGTAGCCATTATTGATCATGATCCGTTTTGATGCTCGAAATTCTACATCAAGTGCGGTCCACTTTGAGCAGTTCTTGATGGCTCTTCTTATGTATGAGGTCATTACTAATTTTTTATAGTTCTCGATGCACTTATTTATGGCGTTAAGACATCGACCGAAGTCTGTCCCTTTTCGGATGACGGTGGTGGTATATTTTCCGTCGCAGTTTTATTTTACGTCTACGTCCAGGAAGGGAATACGGTCACTTACACTTAAATTCACATGCAAATTGACAACGCAATGGGATTCAAAGGTCCTTTTGAGTTGTAGTAATTGGTGTTCATCATTAATTGTGAGGTATATGTCATCAACGAATCTGCTGCAATTTTGGGTGGGTTCGTCATTTTAGTTAAGAGTCTTTCTTCTGGGTTTCCCATGTAGAAGTTCGCGAACGTAGGACCTATTGTTGCTTCCATCGGTACTCCGTCAATTTGACGGTAAAGTTTTCCATCTGGGCGTGGCATTGACGGATTTAATTTTTTCTTATTATATCCAACTTATGTAAATACTGATACTTATATTGTTTAATTCATTTTTCAACATATTCAAAACTTTAAATAGCTTGTTTGATTTTTACTATGAAGGAATTTTGTCTGGTAGGAGTGGCGAATTTGCTTAGTATGGGTGGGGCTAATGTCCCCTGGGTTTTTTGCACAGTTAAGATTTTGTCCGCGTGGTTTTTGTTTTATGGGAGTTTGTCCGTATTCCGTTCGAAGCGCAGCACAAATGTTTTGCCGGGCTATAGTATTGAGCAGCATAGAGTGAAATTGAACAGGCCGGAATTAGTCGTGCTGTATTATTGCTCCTATGACCGGCGGTCAAAGTGACATTTTGGATGTTTTAGTACATAATACCACTGAATATTTTTTTAAATACTAAGAGGTATTAAATCATACAATATCGCACAAAGATTAATTTCGTAGTGAAGGCATTCATGGAATATGATGTCAAGCTAACACTAACTAAGCAAGATACACGAGTTGGAGTCGGAAAAGGCGATCATTTTTACCGCTTTGTTGTTCTAGTGTTAAACGCAGAGAAGTCATAGCCAAAGATGCATTTATAGTTCGGGAAATTAGTAGAAATCGGAACAAATTTTAAAAAGTACCAATGTTAATAAAAGCTTGGAGATCTATTTGATGAAGAAGAAAGATAAAGGCTTACCAACATGATCAAATTTCTAGGATTAAAATTGTCCAAAACTTCCTAGCGCAACCACGCAAAGGAATGAGTAAACAGAGGAAATGGAAGAGTGATACTACTATTAAGGCTAAGATCCCTCAACTCAAAGAAATAAGTAGATATACCGAACAACTAGACAACCAGTGATGTACAACATCTCTAAATCCAACAGCAAAACTACAAAGGATACAAAACATAGCGAAACTTCTTATCTCCAATCCATAAGAGGAGATATGGCAAGTGATCACACTTTCTCTTCCCAACATGAACAACAAAGATTAATCAGGAAGAGAATGAAATTTAGAGATGAAAGACTTCTATTAAGAATAATATATCTAAAAGAGGACATCAAACTAACTTAGCCTAAACCACGATTTATGATTACGAAAGCAGAACCAAAAGGATCTACACGTGATTACCTAAAAATCACCAGCAATATTGATAAATAAGCAAGAAAAATAGAGTGACGAGAATGAACTTAAAACCACCAGTATAAAGAATTTAGATAGAGTTTTGAATGTATAAAATAACATAATTACAATATTGACACATGCTATAATAATGAAACATAGTCTATTTTAATAACTATAATTCTCTAATAAATCGCCAGAAGTTAGCATGACTTCCATATAACCTTCCAGTCACTTGCGAGCCTCTACTTCATTCCACTTCTCACTCTTATTTTCCTACTAGCTTCGAAACTATTCAGATAGAACACTTTAAACGCAGGAAAAGGGAATTATAAGAAATGTTAAATTTCAAATGACTTATAGACTCCATGATTTGGATCCCACGTAAAGCTCGAAGTAAATCGCCCACTTGGGAAGCCATCACCCACACTCCTGTAATTCCACTATTACTCTCTTTCTCTCTCTCTCTCTTTCCCTAAGAAACCGGGCCTGTATATCTCTTCGAAAAATCCTCTATGTACACCACTGCACATCCATGAAAGAATGCAAGGAAAGAAGAAAAGACAACGCTAAATCGTCTTCTACGAACTAAAAGAGTCTCGTTTGACGTTTCATTAGGAAAGATCAAAGTTCACAGAAAAATAAAGTTGATAATTATTGAATTAAAATCACTTACCTGAATTAATTTTTCATTTCCCTCTCGCAATTAAAAATTGCATTCACAAAATCGAGAAGAATGAAATTAAGCTAGTCAGAGCCAAATTCAATATAATCTTTAACCAAGAAATCTATAACTATGAAAGAAACCAACGTATATATATATATATATATATATATATATATATATATATATATATATATATATATATATGTATATATATATGTATATATATATATATATATATATATATATATATATATATATATATATATATACATATCCCATCTTCTGTTTTTTGTTGGTTTTTCTACCGCAATTGTGATCAAGATTATTTTAATTTTATTTAAATATTAAATATTACATTTAATGTTGCTAATATAAACTTATATAATCTTCACACAATTTATTTATTTATTAATCTAATCATGTCACAACCACATCCACCTCTCTCATCCAAATAAAGATCGCGCAGAGAAAAACGCCCGAGCAAAACTGACTGGAACAAATATAAAGAACACCTAAACTCCATAGAAACGAGATCTTTTTTCAATCAAGAAATTAATGGAATAGAACCAGAACTACATCAAATAAACACAAGAAAAACGGAAGAAGTTAAAAAGTTAATACATACCGTTATAGAATATAGAACCCTACCTGCACCCCGATGGGAAAATGGAACTGGGCTACATAAGGGAAAGTTACTACAGATTAAAAACAATTAAAAGGCAGGTAGTATGTAGTAATAATAAAGAACAAGGTAAATCTCATCTGGAACAATATAATCGAACATAGGTCCATGAAAAGAGATCCGAGAAAGTTATGGCAACATTACAGAAGACAGTGAAGAAGGCAGCCAAAAGAGGAAATGACAATTAAAGTGCAAAACGAGGAAGTGCAACGAAACGCTGAACTCCAAAAATACTTCCGAAGGAAGGGAGGTAAATATTCATGATATCTCCAGAAGAAAACCAGGAGTACGACAGAGAATATGAAGAGGAAGTGACGCAAGCACTACAAACTCAGCAAGTAAATATCAGGCCATATGAAAATGTCGACGAAGAGGCACGCACCAACTAGAAAGAAGGTATTCTCTTTACAATGGAGGAATACTTGGCAGGAACCAAGTCATTCAAATAATGAGATCCAGGCTTAAGTGCCATAACTAAAACACATTTAATCAATGCACCAAATAACGTACATAAATAGATGGGGAAGGTCTTTAATGCCTGCTTGAATGCTAGGTAATTTCTCGAGGCATTCAAAGCGGCAAAGATGATCTTCCTACCAAAGCCGGGCAAATCGAAGCACCAAATTGAAAGGTACTGCCCCATCTTGCTGCTAGAATTTATGTGGAAACTCCTCGCGAAAGTTTTAAACGAGAGGTTAAAAAACACCTCCCAAACAACATTCTCTACAATCCACAACAGCAAGGATTCACAAGCAAGCGAGGGACGGAAACTGCGCTGGCAATTATCACCGAAAAAAAACGCCCCTGAAACAATGCGTGGCAAAAGAGTGGATGCATACTCTGCAATGCTGCTAAAGCTTTCGACAAGGTGTGGATACCTGGACTACAAGTTAAAATCAGCAACCTAAGTATGAAACCCAATCTATTAAAAATATTATGCCACTACCAGAAGGGAAGAAGCGCTATCCTACAAATAAATGGCCAAATGGGAGAGACATTCGCAGTACAGGTGGGTGTCCCTCAAGGAGGGTGTCACTCTCCGACCTTATATACAATATATACCGGTGACTTACCCTAACCGACAGACGAATGTGCGATGTATATCCAACTAGCGGATGACAACACAAAAATCGTAGCCAGTGACAGAAAAACCCAACGACAAATGGATACATATCCTATTGGACACAGAAAGTTAAGGACGCGAAGGCGAGCAGAAATAAGAAAAAAACTATATACAGCCATTGTTCGTCCCAGGATTACATACTTCATAATTCCCAATCATACACTGAGTAAAGCACAAATAAAAAGGCCCCCCAAATCCCAAACCTGCCCACTAGCTTTATAGGAAATAAAAGAAGGCAAGATCTAAAACATCGGAGGGTCTACACCAAAGAACCGCACTGCAACCAATAAATAACATAATCCCCAAACGTGCCAAAGACTTGTGGGTAAAACTAAGCGAAACGCTGCCTCAGGAAGAAATGAACAAAATAACCATACCTGACAACAAAATTCGTCAAATCAGATAGAGACAACGATTTGGCAGAGGCAGAAAAGATATAATGAAAAATATAAATCCAATATACAAATAGAGAAATCATAAGAATCGAATAGGACTACAGATATTGACAACCGAAAACGAAAAGGACAACCGAAATGGAAGAACCAAATTTGACAAACTGAAGAGAACATAAACAAAAAGTAAATAAATGAGAATCCGAGAAGGAAAGCAGGATGAATACATAAATAATATACTCGTATATATAGCTATAAAACTACAGAAAAAGTAAAAAAGAACAAAAATTAATACAAAGAAAAGACAAAAAATCATCATTCTAATGATATCATCGACATATATATCGCTCTTTAATTATAACCATTCAGTAACACACGCTCAAACACGATACACTATTTCCTAACTATCCTATACTCTTCTCTGACATTCATCACTTTAACTATCTCAACCCCAATCCCAAAATCATCAGTATAGCGCTAAAAGATGACCATTGAGTCTAAAGGTACCTGGGGAAAATAATAAATAATAAATTACGATAATTTTATACAATCACTTTCCGGTCAAGGAATAATCGTTTATGAAAAGTGAAAGATGAAAAAGTTAAAAAATACCATTTATCAGCTTTTATTCCCGCCTATTTTTTCAGAAAAGTTCAGCATTGAAAAGATTAAAAAGCTGCAGCTTAAACTTAATCAAGCAGCTATCGCTGTCGACTTTAACAAATCATATATATATATATGGAGAAGCAGAATAAGAGAAACCATGAGTGCTACGAGGTTCTTTACTATTGATGTTTCGCTCCTCAGGAGCTCGCTTACTCAGAGTTACAAGAAACAATGACCTCGTATCACTCTTGGTTTCTCTCATTCTGTTGTCATAGACTCTCATCAATATATATATATATATATATAGCCTGTTAGATTAAATAACTGTGTAATAATTGTAAATCTCTATTGAATTCATCTTCACCAATTAAATTCAATTGACAGCATCCTGGTAGAATGTCAACGAAAATTCCCTTCACTAAAGATTCCTATTTAAACTAGTTTCTTCTCTGTCCTTCTATCTCCTGACGAACTTTTCTCCTCTTTATTTTCGGTAATTTAAGAATATGCAGAAGGAAAGTAATGATTTGAATTCCATAGCCGTGCCCAATGTAGTGTCAACGATGATTACAATAGCTATATAAACATGACAACCTGGCTGCGTTCATTGCAGTTTAACTCTTATATATACATATAGCAAGCCTCCTTAAATGAAAGCCTCGCTTTCTTAAGAAAATTAATCGAAAAAATTCCTTGTATTAGTGTTAGTCAATTTTACCGTTTCTCAACTTTACTCCCTTTGCAGAACTCTTGAAATAATTCAGGTAACCAAGATATAAAAATTAAACTATATAACAAATTTCAGGGTAAATAAAAAAATTATATCGGGTATTTAGCAATTCGAGTATGCAACTATTACATTACTTTTTTTCATAATATGGCTACTAGCTATTCATACCTTCAGACTAAGAAAAGAAAATTATGATATTTTCTTTGCCAAAGGAAATACGTCCATTGTTAATATTCCATATCAATAAAAAAATAATCACTTTACAATTATTAGAAAATGAGTTTTTGTAATTATTTTATTTAGTATTTACTTATGCGTTTATTTAGTTCCCTGGCTGGACACGCTTTAGATTCTAGCTGATATTCGATTTCCTCTGTGAAGGCCGAGGCCTCTACTGACACTCATCTGCTGAGCTATACAGATACAAACTTTACTTTGCTTAGTAAAGGACTTTGAATAAAGCTGACGGAAAATAGCCTAAAGGGAAAGTTGTTTGGTGAATATTTGATTCACTTTTACGAAAGGAAGAAATAATACTTTTATAAAGGAGATATTGTAAACAAATGAGGGCTCAAAAAACTCACTACTCCTTTCAATCGACCGGCGAGGGAACTTGCCCCTGATGTCTGCTATTCATTAATTCCGTCCTAACTATGCCGGCCAGTTGGACTGACATAATTAAGGGCTTATGTGAAAACTTGTTTAAGGATTAGCTCACAGCGGAAGCATAAGTCAGAAATTTTCTTGAAATTGGGACTTAACTGTAGCCCTCAGGTGGATTAGAAATCCTCACATCCAAGGCTTTCGGCCAGAATCGTAGAGGGAAGTAGCACCCGTTTCTATGTAGTTGGAAGCGGTTATGGCGAAGTACCCGAAAAGGGGGTGGCAAAAAGGTAGCGGCAGTTAATTCTACCGCTACTTCCATCAAGTCCACAATTAGTCATCCGTTTTGAGGTTCCCATTCGGGATCTATCCTATCCGTCCATCATCACCCATCATACCTGCAGCATCTGAGCGGGAGACCAACTGGAAATGGACGGGAGCGTTCATTCCAATCTTTCCTTCCACACTGCCTGAAACCAATACCGCTTTTACCACTTCACCTCAGGCACAAAGATATAATGGTGTAATTACACTTTCTTTCCAGAAAATAATACAACAAGATGACATAGTATAAGGATGAGGAAGACCAAGGAGGCCCTCACTAAGAGGGTCACCTTCCGCACCATAAGAAATAAAAGCTTCAGTAAAGAGTAATCTTTGGGAAACGCTATACGCCCAACTAAGAGTAGTTCTCATCGAAGTCTCCTCTGGCTTGATTGCAATATGTAATTAAACAAATGCTATTGATGCGCTTCTGTCCGAAGAGGGAGCTGAAGTTTTAAAATATATCGGCCACGAGGCAAACCTCCTCCAACAAGTGGCAGCTAACCGCTACTTGATCTTCCGCAAAGTAAAAAGCTGGGTTGGCGAGCACTCGGCCGAAAAATTGAAAAATGAAATTGAGAAACAACGCACATGGGTAAAGGTCAAGGAAATAATCAAATTCCATGACCAAACACATGTGTTAAATGTCACTTTTCAATCAACGGAAATGGCACACAAAGCAACGACATAAGGACTCGTCATATTCAACATGAGTATCCCAGGATGCAACATTGAACAAGAAAAGTTCCACAGCACCCGAATGTGCTTCTTGTGTTGCAAGTTTCATACCCAAACCATGACAAACTGCTCAGAAAAGAAAAACTGTGGTGAAACAATTGCGCAACGGAAGGACCAATACGATACATGTAAAAGCTCCGAAAAGAAATCTGTGAACTGCAAGGGCGGACACAAGACTATGGCCCTAAACTGACCAAAGCGAAAAGAAATAATAAATAAGATGGAAAAAGAAAAGAAGACAAAACTAAACTCTGCGCTATTACCGTGAAAAAAGTGAAGGGATTCCACCAATCAGGGCATCCCCAGCAGAAATGAATTAAACAAATAAGCGAAGCACTAAAATCATGATTTGCATCACGCATGCCAACGTAGCTAACGCAGTGAAGCCTGGTTACTATAGCCTTACTGAAAGAAAATAACCTGCCTTCGGACATTATGCCCGCGGATCCAGAATAATCCAAGGCATTCAAGGAATCCGTCATCAGAAGTAATACAAACGACCAATCTGGTCCTGAGGTTGCGATCGAAGCTCCCTCATCTGAAGAATCCGAAGATGTAGAAGAGCAAGACACGGAACAAAAAGAAGAAAAAGAAAGCACCTCTTCAGTCAGTGACCAGGACCTATGGACTCGTACACGAGCGACGAAGAGCAAATCCAAGACCCAAAGTCCTCCACAGAACAGTGAAAATCGTGGGCACGCTAAAGTGGCCCCACAGCCTCCCCCCCAAAAGAGAATATATGAGAAATCTTCGGTAATTACATCTCTATATGGATCTCTATATGGTTACTACATGGTACCTGGACTGGTTACATGTAGTACTTTAACGTTCGCTGAGGATTAGCCAGACATATGTCTGATTTCATGGCACTCATTCTTCTGAAAGAGATTGGGAAGTCTGAACGTATTCACTAGACAATATTTCTATCCAGAAAAGTGTCTAGGTTCCTTCCAATTCCGTTGAAGGTCTTGTAGGTGGATTACTGGCTTCAGGCGTTCAGTTTCCCTATTAAAATGACAATTCTGGATATTAACACCAACCGCTAGACGAGAAAAGAGAGAAATACGGAAACGTATTCAGCTAAAGTGGTGCAGATATTATCTTAATTTCAGAGCATGGGATCTGGAAATACATGTTATTCACAAATTAGTCGAAAGTGCGGTACGAAAATACTGCTATTGAAATTAAAAAGTTGACCAAATGCAAACAAATCAGAAATCTCGAAGAATCTTATCTCGCAATTGAGGTCGAACTCGACATTCTAGATCAAGTCATAGCCACCTGGTAGCAGCCGCAAATGAGAGGTTATATACCTTTACATTCTCTTACTGGCTATTTGGCAGAGGAGTCCCCATCATTCTAATGGGGGATCTGAACGCCTGATGCCAGTAATCCACCTACAGGACCTTCAACGGAATTGGAAGGACCCTAGACACTTTGCTAGATAGAAATATTGTCTAGCGAATACGCTCAAAGTTTCCAATCTCTGCCAGAAGAATGAGTGCCCCGAAATCAGACATATATCTGCCTAATCCTCAGCTAACGTTAAATTAATGCATGTAAAGAGTCCAGGTACCATTTAGTGACCATATAGAGATCTTCCCGACTATCAACTACAAAAAAGCAGACTGTGCACGGTATGCAGTTTTTCTCGAGGCATAGCATCCGTTAAACCTGGATGAGGCAATTATCGAGGAGATCGAAAGGGCACTTAACCACCTTAACAACCATCTTGTCAAATTGCATGGAGCTTGTGTACCTAAATCCCAGTATAAATCCATGTCAACCTACAAGTTGACTGAATAAATGAAGGATTTATGCTGCTTGAAATTAACATGAAACTGCAACAATTGAATCGATACAACGAAGGAAAGAGATCAAAGAAGAGTTCAACCAGTTGATCTTTGAACAACACTGGAGACGCTGGGACAATGCGATCGAATGCAGCTCCCAAAGGTTTTTGGAACAAAATCAGGCGTCTCAGAAGGAAGAATAAACTAGAAAAATAAAAGAAGACGGAACCATCGAAACAGAAGAAAAAAGAATAGAAGAAATATTCCGACATTATTGGAAAAGAATCTTCAGTATAACTGAAGAAGAAAACGTAGATTATGATATAGAGTTCGGAAGCAATACACTGGTCTACAAGATTGTTGTTTTTTAGGAAATGGAATATATTCCTGTAAGAAATCGGTCTCCTGAATCAAAAATTACCTTCATTTTATTCTATCACGTCTAGTATTAAAGTTATTAAACAACCTGTGGTAATCCATATAATAAGACTTGAGTCAAAGTCCATATGTATATAAGAATTGTGGGGGTTAATTTCCATATGTATGTCATAAATGTGTATATGTTATTAATTAGTCACTATGTACGATATTTGTGTACGTCCACTACACTGGATTCTTAACTTTATCCTAATTATAATTATTTTTCTTTTTTCAATTTTTCAGGGGTCGTGGTGAACTAAGCAATAGGAAATGAGCAAGATTTCCTCTTCAAAAAAGTTTGGCGTTAATTCTCCAAATGTGTTATGGAAACACAAAAGTTAAAACTATAAAGACCCTTTCATAACTTGATATCAACTCTTCGTGATATTGGCGTGAATATAAGCATCAAAATGCATTTTCTTTTTAGTCATCTTGATCGTTTTCCTGAAAATCTCGGTGATGTTAGCGACAAACAAGGCGAACGATTCCATCAGGACATCAGAGAGATCGAAACTCATTACCAACAACCTCGGGAGGCTGTGATGATAGCAGCGTAAATTTATCCCTGAATTTCTGCCAAAAACTTTGCGAACGTGCATTTTCAATTTTAAATTTTTACTTGTGCTATTTTTATGTTATATGCTCTTTTAATTGTTTCATATTAATTGCCCCTTGTAGAATTAAAATAGTTTAAATAAAGAAACATTCTTGTTTAATTACAGTAAAAATAACTAATATCAACTCATGTACACCTTTGGAAATATTTTATGCGCAATTGTAGCATTTATTAGAGCCAAATAGAGATTAGGAGAGACAGAAAACTAGACCTGATGGAGGAAAACTGAAGTTATTTTCGAATTTAGCAGGCAAAATTATTTAAGAATTCGTTGAAATATTTCAGGCACCATACAAGAGCTTCTTTTTTGTTGTCGAGTGATATCATTGACCAGCTTAATTTACAAATACATAGGACACACCCTCACCACCAGGTGGATAAACAACACGACGGAAAAGCCGAGATCAGCAAAGAGAAACTACTCGGCGCGTTACGCTCATTATGTCAAAAAACCCCAGGACAATCGAGGCTTTTAAAGTTAACTTTGAAAGGGCACACGCCAACGTCATAAAAAAATGAGAAAAATTTTTAACACCTGTGTAAACACGCGATACTTTCCAGATGCCTATAAAACGGCAAAAATGATTTTTTTGGCAAGGCATGTAAAGGAGTTAACGTTGAGAGAGAGCTACCAGCCAATTTAACTTCTACAATTTGGCAGGAGGCGCTTTGAGAAGATCTTCAACCAAAGACTGGTGTCTCACCTGAAGGAGAAGTCGCGCTACAACCCGTATTAATTACAGTTTAGAAAAAAGTGATGTACGGAGATGGCGATAAACGTCATCACGGAAAAGCTTGCTTAAGCCAAACGGGAAAGGAGTTACGTGGGCATTGTGTGTTGGGATGTATCAAAGGCATTCAACAAGGTTTTGCAGCGGGGAAGACAATTCAAGATCCTACGGCTTGGCCTAAGTGAACACTTGGAATGAACTTTCTGTGCCTAAGTTATGGAGAGAGTCGCGTAAGTCAGTTTAGGATGAATGGAAGGATAGAAGTTTCAGTTCAATGGTGGCCCGCGAAGGGGGGTGTCTGTTCCCCACTCTTTACTCAATTTACATCTCAGATGTCCCAGCCTCTGCGAAAACCACTTGCTTCAATATTTAATACGCCGATGATTTCAGCCAGATATGTAATCACTTTTTCTAGGAGGAATGCGCCTATACAAGCTCGCATGACAGCGGCAGCAATCGAGAGATTCAACAACTATGAGGCAGAATGGAAGGTTCGAACGAGTCAAAAAAAGTTCAAGGTAGTCCCATTGGCAGAAGACTACTTTCAGATGTACTCAGAATGAAGATTATTTCATCCGGGTACAGGAAGCATGTCGATGATAGAATTTCTAAGGCCTCAGTCGCAGTCAAGACTATATACGAGTACCTTATTAGAAATATCTGAGAAGGCAACAAGAAGATGAGCTACAAGGCCATTGTGAGATCTACGTTGCTATATACCGCCTTCTTCCTCTCTTGTGTCTTGAAGACACAAAAGAGGAGACCAGAAACAGTGCAGGATAAATGCGCGTAATTAATTGCGCGTACATGCAGCCGAGAAAGAAGATCCCAAGAAGAGTTACACAGGGAGGCAGGAATAACTCTTATTAACAAAGTCATAGAAGAACAGACAGGGAATATGCAAGAACTGGTTAATGGAGAACTGAATTAAGAAATCATTAAAATGATTAACGAGAAGAGAATAGCTGTAAATTGTGCCATATTTCCAAGCTCCGCTATTATAGTGGCTGGTGGAGTCGAAGTGCCGCCCTACGCATGAAAAGAATATAAATTTAACAAAGAACTTAAAAAAAAACAATTAAGAGGCAATAACTCCGAATAAAATAAATCACCTATTTTGACCAATTCTAATCGAACAAGACTCACTTAAACCAAATGTGACGTGAAGAAAGAATACAGGAAAAACAGAAAACACTTAATTACACACAGTGCAAAATAAATACAAATAATGAAAACTAAGCACAAATATGAAGTCATTTATTAAAATAAAAACTAAAATCAAAAACGACAAATAAGACACAACAAGGAAATAATGAAAGTGATAAGCCTGACCAGCAGAGGTATAATATCTCTTTGCAACCCTTCCACACTACTTTCTCTCTTCACTACTTTTATTTCTCTCTATCTACCCACACACCCTTTTGTCCACTAGATACACATACCCGCTTACACACATTTATACTTTGCAATTTACATTTGTACCTGTTCTTCATTATTGATTTCTGTTGATGAAACATTTTTCCGTGTTTATCACGTACATTCCTTTTCTTGTCTGTGAAAAAGGACAAATGAGAATGCTGAAAATGAAGCTTCAGTGAAATATTGCATCCAAGAACTTAATAACACTTGATTAGTTCATCCACTAAAACACTACGTAGCCCATTGCATACATCTCTGATTGCAGATCAGGCAACTACTCAGTTTTTCATCGTTATTTCGAACTCCTTGTCAGAAATAAGTTTACGAATTCTGGTGGCCGACAAATATGCCTTTATTAATTTTTTTCTTCACTTAGTTTGTGAAATATCTGATTGAAGTACCAGGCACACAGCTTATGTTGGTGTGAAGCAGAAACCGTCTGGTGAATTCTCTCATTCTCTAAGCATTACTCATTAAATAATATCAGTCACATGATAATTAGCCATTCGAGATAACATCACAGGGCGCGTGTTGCGTTGCCCAAATATGATGTTTTAGCCTGAAAAATTGGAGGGTTAGACCAAAAATTCTGCGTAATTTTTGTGTTTGTGATCTAATTATAAAACTATTTTAGTAAAGGTGATTTTTGCTTTCGCGTTTTTCACTCTTCAGTAAGGTTTACCATATCTTAACCTTTTTCTTTCTCATTTATAAACTTAAACCTCATAAGGGAAAACCTAGAGATTTGTTTTTGATATCTAGTTTAAGCAAACAATAAGAATAATTTTTTTTCAAGCTTATTGTAAAAGCCCCCTTCAAATCGACAAGAGATCTCTTAAGTAGGTTGAATTCACACATTTGTATATAAATTTGTATATACATAAAAATTAAGTAAAAATGACATTTAATTTTAAAGTTTTAAACGGTATACTAGTTGAAGGCAGTTTTTAATGCACAACACTTGTTTAAGAATATGATGTAGATGTATAATAAAATCATGGATATTAATTTAATAGAAATAGGACCAAAATAATATTTTGTTATGATTAGCCACTTTAGCAGTATCTCTCGCGGAACCTCTAGCCATAAAAAGTGCAACCGTAGATTTCAGAAAGAATTCAGTTGAAAAACCATTAAATACTAGATAGAGTGTCTAGCTTGGCGTGGTTTACCATTGTTATAGTAACCATTCACCCTCACTGCGTTCATTGTATTTTAAATTAAATTGATTAAAGGTGTGATTTTTCCTGGCAATTAGTTTCACCAGGTTGATCAACTAGATTAGAGTAGTAAGTGCCGATGACGTCTTATTACTCCCTCAAACAAAATTATTTTGTCATTCTTAAGGTTGGTTGAGAAGTAAAGGTTCGCATAATGGGCAATTTACTGACCAAGACTCATTTGAAAGAGGAGTGTGATCGAATTTTTAGAAATAGGGAAATTCTATTTCCAATGACGTGAATAGGGTGCGCACAACTAAGATTTGCTGAAAGTCACCACGGAAGAAGAAAATAAGAAAATAGAAATTCTTAAGATTTGGTTCCTAACGACGTTTTTTTTATAAAAGTGAGGAACATCTTATACAATACTGACAGCAAAGTACATAAATAAATAGTAATAATAATAAAAGCATATTAATAATGCTTCCTTCTATTGTTGAGAGTACAAAAGTTATATGGACCTGAGCTGTTTGGAGGCGAAAACTCCCTAAATATTCAATGAAGAGGAAAGATTGATTTAATTAATAATCCTTACTGTTCCTTTCAGAGAAGTGAGAGAGAAAAGGGGCAGGATTCAGATCAAAGTGTTAAAGTATCTGCTTTTGGCACCATGAAATTCTGTTATGCAGATGAAAGTAACATAATGAATAAAATGAAAATTAAAATTAAATCTAGCTTAGTGTGGCTTTCATTTTAAGGATAACAGTGAAATTTGAGACACGTCGATAACAATATTTCTGAAGAAAAAAACTCACTTTTTCATGATGGGTAAAAAAATTAATTTAGAAAAGGAATAAAGAAAAGACGTCATATTATGATGAAAAAGAGTGCACAAATCCCTTCATTTATATAATTAGAATGCAAAGTTCTGCAGGAAAAATGAAAAGGTGCTTCAAAGTTCTTTGAACTTTATTCAGTTCATTCTCAAAGATAACTACAAGAGAAAATAATATAATAAGGGCATATACAAGCTAGTAAAAGATGAAGGACCGCCTCTAAGAGAAGAAATCACGAATAAGGAAGTAAGAGAGGGATGGGCAAATTCACATTAAGATTAGCTATAAGAGAAAGCGAGGTCAAACCAAGAGGCAAGAAAGAGTCAAGAACAGAGCAAAACGGGTTAAAACGATTAAGGATAAAACGATAGTCTAAAGAGGGAGATTATGAGAGACAAAAGTAAATTGAAACAAAGGGGAGAGGGGCAAGGAGAGAGGAAGAGAAATAAAATAATGTTAATACAAAATCAATGCAATAATTAAATTGACAAATTGGGTTCACATAAAAAAGAAAATCGCAAAAATAAAATTAGGAATATAAGTCAAAGCTAATTTCTTTAAGAATGAATTTTTTCATAACAACATTAACTTTAAAAAGGCCAGGGCAAATGTTAAATTTATTAAATTGGCTTATACATGAACATTCAACAAGGTTTCTTTTAATTGAGTAATTTGAGCGAAAAGTTTTTTTTGCTAAATTCAAATTAATTAAGTGGTTATTTTTTGGACATATGGACAAAAAACGCACTATTATTTACAGCGCTCCTATCATTAAATTTCTGCTCATTAATACAGGCAAGTACTTTCAAATAAACAAAGCTTCATAAATTCATCGACTATATTTTTCCTCATCGGATTATGTATAATGACACTCGCCTTAATAGAATTACAATTTTATATATGGTACCATGATATAACATCATTAATGGAAATCTTCATACGAGGTGAGTTTAATAATAATTATCAGTGTTAGCCCCGAGTATATATCCATACATATGAAAACAATGTCACCCAAATAACAAATATGACCTTAATTCAAGCGTTTCTTATACGATAAACTTAAATCTTTAGATAACGAAGTTAACGAAGAATATAATGCGAGAATTTAAAGGATTATAAAGAATGTTTAGGCACCTCGATAGAGGTAGTGGAAGTCCAATGACATTAATAGTCCAAATATACCGTCGAAGATTTAGAAATTATATTATCAGACTTCGGGAGAAAATCAGATTTGTAGAGATGTTATAAAGGATTAAAGGCATTTTACTTTGTTCTTCTATTACCTGCCTATATATATGGATATTGAAAATTATAAAAATGATAAATAAGTAAACGGAAAGTAAATTTCAAAAGATCAAATAATGTTTATTTTCCTCGGTGATGTACTCGTACTAAGTACGTAAATAAATCTATATTAGTTGTTCAAAGGTGAATAAAATAGATAATGTGCGATATTTGTTTCTGGATTACATACCGCAAAAGAAGTGGTGGTCATGTTTTACATAATCCTAGGATCGTTTAATTTTTCTTGTTATTATCATGAACATTATATGGCATCGAAAGCTATCATCATTTGGTGATAAATTAAAAAATAAATTTGCATTCAACTGGTAATAAGGCTTCCGCACTACGTAATATGTACAAATAACCCTTATTTTAAAATTTCATTCGCATTCCATTACAGGAAAACAAAATAAATACTAATTGGCTAACAAACTCGTATATATTTTCATGCAATAACTCTCTCCATAAGAGAGTCAATGATTGCCAGCACCGCTTCAGGTTTGAACTCATTGAAGAAAAACATTTACACCTTAAATTTATTTAATCGTTGCTGTAGGAAGACTAAAAGTAAATAGGTAACCTTTTAAATCACATAAACATCAGAATAGCCAATGACGGTAAACTTATGGTCGTCATTTGACATCTTTAAAGCTAAGGGTAGTGCTGCTATATGCCCACAAGGAGGAGTTGGGCAAAAAGCCCTCCAAAGCTAGAGGGCTACGCAAAATGCGTTAAAAGAGGACATATTTTAACCACATTGTGATGGTCAAAGAATGTATGTATAGTTATGTGTTATGTGCAGGTAAAGAAAGTGTGGAGAGAGACTACGATCTCTGCAGTGCCAATTAGCTCCTGGTTGCAAAACGCGCCAAAAAGCTGGAACGGAGGAGATGCCTCTACATCGGCACTGGGTCAACTCTAATTATTATTATAAAATGTAATTATTATATTTCAAAATGTGACTAAGTCTGGTAAAAGTAACCAGTTTTATACGAAGTTTAATGAAAAATCTTTCTTTCTTTCATCACCTTAAAAGAATTCCTGAAGATAATTTTTCCTTCAAATGTATGATTTAAATTAATATAATAGCCTCCTTTTCAGAAAGATCGGAACTCTACTAGACTAACTGGTTATCATCAAGTTAAGCTTCTTTCCTTGCAAGTTTGTTGCCACATTATTTTTATATGTTCATTCTTGATGTAATAATGAAGGCTGAGCTTTAACTTGGGAAGAAAATGGAGCCTTTTTCACCAACTTAATATAGATCATTAATTATATCACTTTGTGGAAAAACTCGTTGAAGATGTACTAAAGAAGATTTTCAACTTGGAATTTTGGATAAAGCTCTGGAAGTCTGAATACCACGTCATAGTGTCCTAACAATAAATTCTGAACGCGGGATGGGTATTCCACCAAAGGTCCTTTCCTTCTCAGCTCTGACCTACCTCGCCATACGTAAAGCAATAATTTCTTTGTTCAATATCAACCAAATTATATACATATATTTAATCAAACCTTTTCCTTGTATGCCACAAACATATATTTTCCTTTAAGTTTAGTAATATATTCTTTCGCTATCTAATTAGTTTTCATAATTTCTTTTAAGGATAAGCAGAAGCCAAACAGTTAAATTAATGAGATAAACTTGAATAAATTTATCTTCACCTATGATAAATCAATATTTGGAACAAGTTCTTATGATACAAGGGAAACGCGACAACCACAGAATATGAATTTAAGGATGATTAATGACTCAGACAGATCTTCGTATTTTCATATTAGATTTAAGACAATTATTAGTAATATTATTCTCGCTTTGATCCATAGCCATTCTCCTTGGTCACATATGATGATCTATCCCATATTGATATAATTTCTTCAATACTACAGCCTATACCAAACTCGGTTATAACAAGGGTTGGAAGATTAGAAAGTGTTCCATATATCAGGACAAATCCATAGAACATCAGAGAAACATAAATAGCTATAGGAAACGGAGATGCTTCTCATTCTCAAAAAAAGGGATAGAGAGGGGTAATAGAATATCTCGAAAGCGTGAAACTTAAAATTGGAAGAATAATCATAGAAACGCCGAATAAATTATGATGAGTCTGCAGGAGCATAGATACATATCTCTAATTGGATAGTAAAAATATTTTCTCTCATCAAAGAAGAGTTTTAACTTTCTAAATACTTTGATGCTGATTTTGACTTCATAGTAAATTTTAGTGTATCATGTACCATTTTTTCATAAGGTGACTGACCTTTTTCCTTCCATATTCTAGGTACTTTTTGGCATAAGCCAACGTATAACATCAGCCAATAAGTTATAAGGAATTTTTATGTTTAGCATTATTTTTTGTATATATAGAAATAATCGAAAAAGGACTCTTTTATAAAAGACTAATCTACTAAATTCAAAACTTAGGTACTAGTATGTCTTAGCTTGACCCACTTCTAAACTTTTGATACTATTTACTCGTCATTTTCTTAGTTATTAATTTTATATTATTAGTGTTAATTTAATATGAACGTTTTCGTTAAATGATGAATAGTGTGGAATTTAAAAAAATAACACATTTGCAAAATTATACTTTGGAATTTATAAAGGCAAATATCGGTAAAGTAACAACTAGTGTGAGCTAGGGACAATTGGGATTTTGGAGACTTCGATAAGGACAACGTTAGTCTCAAAAACTATCCTTGCTCAGGATGAGCGGTTAGGTTTGAGTAAAAGAATTTTAAAATAACGAGGAAAAAATCAGATTTTAACTGTTGAACACTTGCGTGAAAATATACTTTCAACTCATTTCACTCATCATTATCATTTAAAGGAGATAAGAAAGGTTTCATGATTAAGAAAATGGATTCCTCATCACGTTTCAGTGGTACACTTGCAAAAAAGATTCAATATTTCTTTATCTATTCATTCTTTACTATAAAGAGAACCAATTTTAGCAGGTTGTTACAGAAGGAAATTTGGTTTTGTACAAAAACATAAATGTTCCAGACAATATAATAGTCCTGTGGAAAAAACAATATCCCAGCAGAAACAGTTGCCTAATCCCCTGAAAATACTCCCGTGCGTTTAACGAAATATGAATGGGATAATCCATTTTGAACTTCTTAATCCAAATCATCACTATCATCACAGAGGGTTACCTTACTCAGTTGAACTTGTCACATTCAGCTCTTGAAAATAAGGGACACATTAATCAATACAAGAAGAGGAGATGTATTTTGCCAGAGAAAATAAACTCCACGACGTATACTAGCAAATTGTCACAAGTTTTATAGCCATCGATCGAGAAATTGCATTCCACAATACCCATAAAGGAAGTTATATTCCATTTGGACTATGTTTCATGTCATACATCCAAGCAAAGCAAGAATTGCCGTGGAGAAATCAGGTTCAAATCTATGGAGTGGCCACTAAATTCCAGCATAAATTTAAATCCAGTAGAAAACTGTAGGAGGGCTTATAAAATAACTATGACGAACCAAGGGTAAAAATAAAACGGAAATATATGAAAAAATACAAGCGAAGAATTAGGGCTGTAATTAAAGCAAAAATGGGTCCAGCAAAGTAAAATAATTAAAATTATATAAGATATATGCAAACTAATTTGCCAAAAATGTCGCATTAAATTATAGGAATGATTCTCTCTTGTGCTTTATAAATATTTTTCGCAATGGGTATATTTCTTTCAGAAACGGTCTTCAAATTCGTGTTAATAGTGAGCTTTAAAATATTTAACGTCTAAATATTGAATAATCAAATGCTTCTACCCAAATATATAAAATTTTTATGATATACAGAATACCAATTCTCTTTATATAAACGTATATCTTTATTATTATCTTTAATCCAAGAATTAGAATTTGAGTTTTTCTACTTAAAATTTTGATAAGCGTTTTCCAAATTTCAAACGATTTCTAAAAAAAGCTGAAATCAAACCTCATCTTTCGGGGAGATCTCATGTGACTGGGTCCTTCTAACACTTTTTACATAAGAATTTCTTCCCAACTCTTGATCATAGATGTAATCGGCATTCTACCAAATAATACAATTTCAAAGCTTATAAAATTCTCTGTTCATGAACATAATTTAATAAAACAAATTTCTGAATCTGAGATACACTTTACTTTACCCTTCATCTCAGTCTAAGGTGAAATAATTGAAATAATTTCTTAATCAAATTTTTGATTGTTTACGTAGCCATTTCCTATCATAAATAGGTGATCTAGACAAAATTACATAATAGAGGTCACAAAATTTCTCAGTTAGTTACAGACAGAGAAATTTCCATTAATAAACCAAGAACCAAATTGTTATTTACATGCTTGTTTCTATATCAAGTATTGTTTATACATTTTTTTTGAACAGCTCATCTGGCGACTGCCTACTTGGGCATTAGGCACCGTATTCAACATTGCCTAAAATTAGGCCTCTTTAAAAAAGGATGATAAAAAAAACACAAACAAACACAAATAAAAATAAAACAAAGAAAAAAGGTAATAAGAAGTAAAGCAAGCTCCGGCGTCGGGGGGGA
Source organism: Ceratothoa steindachneri (assembly GCA_963969495.1). Classification (NCBI taxonomy): domain Eukaryota; kingdom Metazoa; phylum Arthropoda; class Malacostraca; order Isopoda; family Cymothoidae; genus Ceratothoa; species Ceratothoa steindachneri. Next base: position 45,716,100 of record OZ018324.1, on the reverse strand, counting down.
GGTCCACCTGCACCCCTCCCACGACAAAGGAACATGCGACCTACTAAAATAAGAAAAACAACAACAAAAAACAAAAAATACTAATTATTTAAATAAAATGGACAAGGCCAGCCTCCTCCAAAAAGTCTAAAAATCCACAGGTCGGTCTGTCGAACCCCTGCTGAGTACAAGGGACAGGTGGTAGCGACCCCTCCCATCCCGGTACCCGGAGAGGTAACGTGCGCGGAGATCTCCCAGACTGGGACATTTAACAAGAATTTGCCGAACAGTCTGGGGGACAACGCAGACTTCACAGTAGGGCGCAGGGCAGCGCTCCATCAAACTGCGGTGCGTCCCGCAAGTGTGTCCAATTCGAATACGACAGAAAGCAACCTGAAGCCCTCACAGCATTGGGAGTAGGTCCATGGGAACAGTCGCGGCGCAATGGCATGCAACTTTAAGTTCCCTTCGACCGTGTCGCATTATCTTTGCCAAGCAGCCAGAAGAGGTGCCCATATTCCTTCCATTTAGTCGGTGTGAGGAAGAGCGAAATGCTAGTCTGGTGTCCGAGTCCGGGTGGACTCTTTGGCACTCTCATCGGCGTGCTCATTCACCGCAATTCCTACATGTTCAGGAACCCAGCAGAAGATAATTTAGACATCTGCCCGGCTTGCCAAAACCGTGGCATCACAGATATCGTGAACTAGAAGATGCGGTGATTCCAATGCCTCGAGAGCACTCAGGGCGCTTCTTGATTCGCTATAGATCACAATCCGGTCTATGAACCTGGCCTGTCGCTTAATCTCCCGTACCGAGTTTTGTATTGCCACCAGCTTGGCCGTGAAGATAGAAGAAGCGATTAACAGAGCACCGCTGACTTCAAACAGAGGGAATACGGTGTGGAAGCTAACCCCCTCTTCGGACTTGGAGCCATCCGTATACACTGGCACGGTTCAAGCGTGACATGGGGTGTGCTAAAAAAAGGTCGAAAGCAATACTCCCGGCGGTGTACAAGCTTTGGTGGCGACAAATAGCCAAATATGGTAACCTCCAGGGTGGCTTCCTAGGCAGAACCAATGGCGCCACCGGCCCGAGAGCTATACTTTGCTTTCGAAGAAGTTTCCTAGCCCTAAACCCAAAGGGCTTAGGGTATAATTGGCGTCTCTCGGCGGCATAGGCAAAGTCGAAAACAACTGCAGATGCAGTGAGAGCTACTGGCGACTGAGGGAGGCGCCGGGCTCGCGCGTGCAGGCGAAAAATGCACTGTGCACGGTGCAGAGCGATTGGCATCTTCCCAGCATAGACTAGTAGGCTCTCAATGGGAGAAGCGCGGAAGGCACCAGTCGCAAGGCGAAGGCCAGTAGGTTAGATCGAGTCCTCCTACCGCAATACATGCTCGGCTGCGGATGCATAAAACTCGCATCCGTATTCGAGCTTCAAACGAACAAAGGATCGATAAAAAAGTAAGGCAGTAGCCCTATCAACGCCCTAAGCGCTGAGCGATACGGAACGGAGAATATCCATGGCGCGGATACAAGAGACTCTAAGGCTGCGAATAAAAGCCTCCCAGGTGAGGCGTCGGTCAAATAAAAGAGAGGGGAAACGGTGGGATTCTACCAATTCCCGGCATACCCCATTAAGAAACAAGTCTGGTTCAGGGTGGAGCCGTGGATGGCGGCAGAGGTGAACCACCTTGGTCTTGGCCAAGGTAAACCGAAACCTGTGCGTTTCGGCATATCGAGAGACGCGGTTCAATGACTGTTGGAGTCAACGGTCAGGAGTTGACATCTGGGCCACGCCGAAAGAGTTCGAAGGGTGGTACACGTAGAACGTAGCGAGAACATCTTCCGGCAACACGGAGGTGATGCCGTTGATGCTCACCTCAAAGACTGTGACATACAGGATACTTCCACTGCGAGACACCCTCTTCCTGCTCATTTGGGCCAGAGAGGGCTTCCCCACCCGTACGCAGAATCGATGATCTCGCAAAAATTCATATATAAACATTGGGAGTCACCCCCTCAACCCTATCGTATGGAGAGTCTCCATGATACCGTATCGCCTCACGGTATTATAGGCCTTATCCAAATCGACAAACACCGTGGGGTACTGCTGTCTACGAATGACGGCCTCGCAGACGGCATTTTCCAGTCGAAGCAGAACATCCAACGTGGAGTGGAACTTGCGGAAGCCGCACTGTGCAGAAGACAGATGGCCTCCGCTCTACAGAAAAAAAGCTAATCTAACCTTTACCAATTTCTCCATCAACTTGCACACGCGCAAAGTTTAAGAGATTTATCGAAAACTGGCATGAGTAGAGTGAGCTCTCCCCAAAATGCGAAAGGCGAGCACAGTAGCGATTCAACAGGAATCTGGGAGGAGACCCTGAACCCAGATCTTGTTGAAGAAATCTAAGAGAAATGTCATGCCACGCTCACCCATGTGTCGAAACATGGCCTACGGGACATCGCTGGACTATGGGCGGTAACCGCGCACGAAGCAAGAGCGGAACGCAACTCACTTAGTGTAAACCTGTTGTTGAAGGGTTCTCCACCTCTGAAGGTAAAGTCCAGTCGGCGGCCTTCTGCAACATCACGGCGTGCATTGAATGCTGGATGAGCCGCATCCCGGCTAGAAAATACGGAGAAAGCGGTCGCGCAGCATTCCGCCACGGAGGTGGGGTCCGAGATTGCGGTCGTATTCTCCTGGAGAACGGGAGGGGGGTCCTGGGAGAACTTGACCTGAATCTTTTTGACCCGCTTCCAAACCTCTGCTAGAGAAGTCTTCCCGTTAAGTGAAGACTAGTTTGCCCGCCAAGAAGAGCGGCGGCCGTGCTTTGAAATATACCGGTACTTAGCCCTAGATCGATGGAATTCACCGAGAGTGAAATCGTTCGGGCGGCGCTCATAGCGCATGTAGGAATAACACTTCTATTTGAGGCCCATCTCACACTCGGCCGAACGTGGGCGTGCAAGACGGACAGAGGTTCTGAGAATAGTAGTTAGGCCCGTGGCGAAGAGGTTGCCGGAAAGGAACTCAACGGCCTCATTTACCAACCTAAACTCCTCGACTGAGATAGAAAATTCAGTCATTTCCTGAAATGCAAGCCACCGCGCCCGCTCAAAGCACCACAGAGGTGGGCTCTCAGGCGGCACCCGCCCAAAAAATGAAATTTGAATAGGATAGTGATCACTACCATGGAGGTCATCAACCACCCCGGATTCAAAATCAGGCTGTGTATCCGGAGACCACAGAGCTAGATCAAGGCAAGAAAATGAACCGGTTCTCGGGCAGTAATGCGTAAACTCATCAACATTTAGGACACCTATCTCAAGCTCTTCGATCAGATCGACAAGGACTTCTCCCCTGGGATTTATTGAGTAGTTACCCAAGAGAGGATGTCTTAAGTTCAGATTTCCAAGTAAGAAAAAGGGCCTCGTTAACAGTGCAACGACGCGGCGGAAGTCCACCGCGTCGAAGTCAGCTGACGGTGGAATATACGCAGAAATAAGAGTATACCACCTATCCTGGTGAAGCTGCACAGCCACGGCATAAAGGAGGTAACTAAAGTGAAAAGAGGAAGGAGACATCATGCTGATTCTAAACTGCGCATCCCCCAGCCCGGCCCCCATCTCGTGGTGGTGGGGTCGCAAACCCTTATACCCCTGGACGGTGGGTAGGATGCACGCGCCTAGCATGGTCTCATGCAGGAAAATAGCTAACGGGAAACGAGACGAGACAAGCCTACGCAGCTCTTTACAGTTGAAGGAAGTTGCCCCCCAGGCCTAGCTCGGAGGAAACGTGGGGGCCCTCTTCGAAAAGAAAACCCTGACGCGAATGGGCGTACGCTTTCCTGAGGCAGAACCCCAGCGTCTGTTGCCCGGACAATGCGCTGGAGGCGCTGTCGCCTTCGAGGTCTTATTGGAAGAGGTTGGGCTCGCCATGCGAGTCTTTTTCTCTCTCCGCCTCGAAACCTTAGGTGGGCGTTGTGGCTACGGAGGCGGGGGCCCTCTTTTGGAGGATCCACCGTATCCGAGCCACCAAAACCACCACTAGGCGTGGGCGAAGGAGCCGAATCTCTTTTCTTGCTGTCCTCCTTTCGGGGAGCAGCTTTAGGAACCCCGGAAGATGGCCTGGCGACCAACTTCAGAGGTGCTGCCTCTTTTAAGTCTAACGACTCGGTGGAGGCGTGTGGACTTTCGCCTTACAGAAAATGGTCACGCTGGGGGAAGGAGGAGCCCTGGTTTTAGCCGAGGCTGGTTCTGAACCCTTTGTACCGCAAGCTTGTCTATGGGAGCGCCCGGGTTGAGTAGAATCCGCAGACGGGCCCGAATGGGCGCGGAAACAACCATGCTCGTTGGCCTAAATGGGCCAGGAGCAGAGGGTTTCTTTCTAAGCATTGAGGCGAAAGACGTCCCAGGCAGAGCCTGGCGTGCCAGCACTAAGCCCTAACCCTTGCGGAATGAAAGACGCTCCTTAGCCTGACCTGCCAGGATTTCTTTCTCAATGAGATATGCACCACATTGCAATGAAGAAGCGGGGTTCATCTCTTCGTAATTAACACACTTGGCCACACACGATTTGGACTCATCGTGTGCGGTCTTGGAGCAATTTACACATACTTCGGGTAACCTCGACTTGCACGTTTGCATGATCTATTTGTATGGCCAGAGCGGTGACAAGAATAACACCTCCACGGCAGTGGCGCTGAAGCCTTCAAGCGGTAGCGGTACCAAACGTTATGCACCGACTCAGGGAGCTTGTCACAGTCGAACGTGAAGAAGAGTGTAAGGTTGGGTTTCGAGGCCACTTCCTGTTTTCTCATAACACGCTCGACCTTGACCACCTCGTGGTCGGCAAGCTCTAGAGTGATATCTATAATGGAGTAGTCTACGAATTTCTCGCTTTAACTACTCCTTTCACAAAGTTCATGATAGAGTGCGACTTTACACTCACCGGGGTGCCATCAAATGTCCGAAGAGCACTTATCTTGGCTGCCTAGGAGGTATCCGCTGCATTCGCCAGAAGTCTCTCGTCCGAGAAACGCGTCACCTTCGGCTCACTACCAATCACACTATATGAAGCTCTCCTCTGATGGATCATGTTTCCCTTAGCCAAAACAGTGCTCTTAGTGTAGCGAATAACGAGGAAGCGTTTAAAGCCAGTTCGCTTCTAAAACACTGGGTAATCTCTAAATGAGGGGCCTCGATGTAATCGAGGCTCCGCTCTGCACTCCGGCACTTTGGTTCATAGTCAGGGTCTCCGCACCCGGTAGGGTAGAGGGGCTGGATGTGCCGATCTTGTCTTCGTGGCTTACCGAAATGGCAGCAGACTAATCCATCCCCGCAGCCCCCGCTGATGGAGAGGTTTCCGGAGTCTTTTTAGTTTTTTTCTGTTTTTTTTTTCTTTTTACGAGAGGAGGGCGGGAGATAAACTCGCTTTTTCCCTCCGCCAACAGGAGCCCCCTGGCCGGATGGACCGGCGTCAGCAAGGTCCTGTTCCGAGATAGAGAAGGTCCTGGCTGTCGCAGGGGCACCAGTCGGAGGAGTTCCCCCCCCCTCCTTGTACTGCTTTGGAAACCCTAGCCCTTTGAGGAGGACCTTGCATAGGGGCGGACTCGAGTTCGAGGATTAGCGCCGAGCCCGGTTTCGCTGCCATGGAAGACCCTACTGTCTGAGGCTGGGTTGCCTTAAGGACCATGTCTATATCACTGATCGCCTCCAGTTTGCCACCTTCCTCCCCGGAACATCACAGGCCCCATTGGCAGCGCTGTCACAAGTCGAGTCTGGGGAGGCACAGGCGTTGACACCGGCAAGGTTAAATATTCTCGCCAGTGGGTCTTTTGAGGGAAGCGACTGAAGGACTCTGCCCTTCCTCTCCCCCCTAAGGGGGTTTGTCCTACCAAGCTGCTTTAATGGGGAGCGGTAAGCTAGGGGCTCCCTGCTGGCTTTCTTGGCAGTCCCCTTGGGAAGTAAAAGGGGAACTGCCGCTGGGAAGAGGGAGGTGCCAGAGAGAACCTCCCGACAAGGGGGTGAGGGGGCGTCCTCTACGCCCGTACGTGAAGGAGAGGAGTAAGCCTCATCTCCGTTTAGAGAGATTTGGTGGGTTTCCCGCGAGAGCACAGGGAGGGAGAGACCAACATTTTTGCTGTGGAGCTGCCTGCGGGCGGCTCTGACGATGGACAAGGGGAAATTGAAGGCAGATCTTTGGGGGTATCATCATTGGGCATGGTGACCCTAATTTTTTACGGGAAGCAATCGCTCATCACCCCTCGCAGTAGCCCGCTATGCAAGAGGTGCGTACGGGGCTGGCACAACCAGGTGCCGCCATTCAAGGCCACCCCTCCCTCCTGGTGGCCTTACAGTCCATCAGCATGGCAGCTCCACCTTGAGCACGGCGTAAAATGTATAGTGTTTGAAAATAGGAAGCAAGAGGTAGTGAGGAAGATGTGGGTGGGGATAAAACAGGTTATTTAAAAACCGACCATCCCAAAATGGAACTTATGGGTGAGGGATCATTTTCGTCTCCCCCCTCAGCCCCGATCCGGGATAGTTGGCTAAGGAGAAGGTCAGCATCTATCTGTTGAAATAGAGGCCGACCATATGGTGGGAGAGGTTGTAGGGTAAGTGACGAAGTAGGGGCGAAATACAGGCTGTCTTAAAGGAGAAAAGGCTCAGCACGGCGGCCAGAAAGGCAAATTGTCGCGACCTTTACGCGGTATTGTTTATAGAGATAGTGAGGCTTAACTTAATGTTAAGTTGCTTCTTTGTCTATTAATTAACCTGCAGATGTTGCAATGCATTTTTTATATAGACAAAACTAGCTTTCAATTTTGTCGAAAGATTTCAAAGACCATGTGTGTCTATCCGTTATTTTTAACAACCACTATCTTAAGCTAATATTTGAATATTAGCGTTTATTCTTCTACTCGTCTCGACCATCATATTTTTGTATAAAATTTTACCCAAATTTCTTCTAATACAACATCAGTAAATTAAGAGTGACAAAGAGTCCATTATTGATTCCTCCCCTTTTTTTCTTATACAGAGCTACAACAATTTCTACTGTTCAAAATATATTTCTAATTTGCCCCCATTTATACCAATAAGAGTTGACGTTTCCTTTCCACACGCAAAATGTCTCAGGTATACAAGAAAGTTAATTTCGTCTTTTAACCGACGTAGATAAAATAAAACAGTTTGAACGATACAAAGTATCTTCAACATCTACTGGTTCCCACACAGTTGGGTTAGCGCGCTTCCCTGCCAATAAAATTATCTACAATTCGCACCAACTTTCTGTGCTATTGAACACAAGGTCACCCTATATTTCCACCATACTTAATTAACTTCCATATGGTGAGGGCAATGTGTTGTAGCTTCTTCGGCATGCATCTAAGCCAATTTCCTTCATGCACACAGATCTTTCTCTCTCAAACACTCATTCAAATAATTAACCTATATTTTACGCGGTATTCCACCCCCTTCCAATAACCTCACTCACTCTACAATGATCTCTTAACAAATATATTTTATGAACCTATTTAACTTATTATTTAGTTTAACATAATCACCTTTTCTGAATATTATATTAATTGTCCAAATTTGTGTTTCTTTTTTTTTGGTGGTCGGAAAGCAAAATCTGATTCAACTTAAATTTTCCTGGATTTTTGCTTCCACCCTCCAAAATCAAAAACAGATTTAACCAAATAACCTAACTCGTGATTTATATATAGGATAGATGCTTTTTTGCTTTTCGTTTGTTGACACTAAACCTTGAATTACGCAATAGGGTATCACGAACTATTTAAATAAAATATGTAAAAACTAAAGACGTTTATATCAATTTATGGCAAGTTTTATACACTTTTCTATGGTATAATTTTTTCTTTACCAACATGACTAAAACATAGTGAAAATTAAGATAATGCAAAACCAACCACTTTACAAGAAATACAAAGAACGCTCAGAGCTACTAAACAGAAGGCAACTGGGCCACCAGGGATAACAAAAGAAAACCTAATACGAGCAGCAGTATTTATCGCATCTCTAAGCGCAGGATACTTCCCAAATGCGCTAAAAAAGGAAAGATTATCTCTCTTCCGAAACCTGGTAAGCCCCTAAATGCCCCAAGAAACTTTAGGCCAATCACACTAATGGAGTCAGTTGCAAAATTAATGGAGAGAGCCATAAACGATAGATTCGTCAAGTACCTGGAAGAAAGAACACTGATTCCAAACTACCAGCACAGATTCAGAACGAACACTAGCACTGAGACAGCCCTTGCCATTTTGGTCGAATCAAGTGCAAATGCCAAGTCCGATAAAAACTATACAGACATCATACTCAGAGACGTCAAAAAGCGTTTGATAAAGTTTGGAGGATAGGCCTGAAATATAAAATCAAGAGACTAGATATACCCTCCGCCCTAACTAAATTCTTATGCGACTATGTAACCAACAGGTCCGTGTTTATTTCATTAGCAGGTTTCGATGGCCTAGACTTAGAAATCCTACAAGGTGTCCCTCAAGGAGGCTGTATAAGCCCAACACTTTATAGTATATATACAATGGATTTACCAAGGGCTGTCTGCGATACAACTACATATATCCAATTCGCCGACCACATTACGATATTGGCGAACAGCACTTACAAGCATTCCCCATCCATGGCCAGAATCACAGCGCCGAAATTGCTAATATTACGGAATTTAAGCGAAAGTGGAAAATTCGCACCAATCTAGAAAAGTTTTCCATTATTCCAGTAGGGAGGCGTCTGACCTCAAGGGTAGAGATTAAAAAGAAAAGATACCGCTACGTAAATGAAGGAAAGGTACTTGGGCTAAAAATCACCCGAAATGACTATGGCAAACACATTGGGAATAGAATTAATCAAGCTAAAGCGCATCTAACAAAATTATTCCAACTTAGAAACCTAAAGAGAGAAAACTAAAAGAAAATATACAGCGCGATCTGCAAAGCCACGTTGCTCTACCCAGCTATCCTAATGAAACGTCTCCCGAAAACAAGTACAATGAAACTTCAGACAGTGCAAACAAAATTCAGCGGTATATATTATCACCAATACAAGAGGAGAGAACGTAAAAAAAAAACCGAGATCTTCACAACGAAATTGAACTTCCAACCACAAACGTGTTCTTACACAGAAGAGCTTTGTACGCTTGGGATAAACTGGGTCGTAGAGCGATCGAAATCCCGCATAACCACAGAATAAATAACCGCGGTAACTTTAGAAGTGGTAGAACCGACTCGAGGGAAGAACCGCCCTCAAGATTCACTGCAGGATGAGATTGCAGAGATAATACAGAAATCACATAGTAAGGAAATCCGCAATAAGCAACAAGACAAAAACGTGAAACATTGAAGTACTACCAAGGCGCGAGAGCCCCGTTATAGAATGAAGAAGACTAATAAAGAAAAATAAACAATAAGAATCAAGGAGTTGGCTGGTCACCCAGCAACTAACTCTAACTCTTATTCAATCCTCTTCACCACCTTGTCCTAAATAGCCCTATCAACTATACTATGACTATACACTTTTAATTTTACTTTTTTCAAAACGTAAGACGTAAGAATAACTCAAGCGGCAAATAAGACCTCTATCAGGAGGCTCCCCTTTTATCATCTATCTTCTACTAATATCCATATCTTTCCCTATTGAGTACATCAGATTAATTCCATTTCTGTTCATTCACTGAAGGTGACCTAATACGGTGGAGAGACGTATAGGAATAAAGAATGCCATTCGCGGATGTTTTACGCACCGCGAAGCCCTCGTTAAAAAACTTTAAGAAATAATTAAGAAAATACAAGTTAAAATTAATAACGCTTCCACAGCTTTGGACTTTAATAGTACAGGCATATAACATGGCCTTTTTCCGAAGATAGATCAATTCGGGTTTAGGACGAAGTGAAGTACGGAGATAGCGATTAATATCACTACGGAAAAGATGGCCCAAGCAAAACGGGAAAGGAGTTACGTGGACATTGTTTGTCGGGATGTATCAAAGGCGCTTGATAAGGTGTGGCATCATGGAATGCAATACAAGATCTTACGACTGTGCCTAAGTGAAAACTTAGAAAGAACTCTCTGTGACTATGTCATGGAGAGAGTGGCGTACATAAGTTTAGGGTGTACGGACTGACCAAAGTTTCCGCTCCCGCCGGGCCTCCCGCAGGAAAGGAGTGCCTGTCCATCACTCTCTACTTGATTTACACCGCTGATGTAAGCCCCACTTGCCTAAACATTTAATTGTCCGATGATTTCACCCAGATAATCACTTGTCTATTGAGGAATGCGCCTTGGCAAGCTCGTATGACAGCAGCAGAAATTGAAAATCTTAACTCCTACGAGGCCCGGTGTAAGAGCTGCACCAACCAGGAAAGGTTCAAAATAGTCCCCATACGCAAGAAACTACCTTACCACGTCAAGTTCGGGGATAGACGTTATCCCTACACCACGGAGTGCAATGTACTCGGAATGAACATTACCTCATCCGGGTACAAGAAACACGTCCAAGGAAGAATCACCAAGGCCATTGCTGCAGTAAAAACTCTATACAGCTTAAGAAATCCTCGTCAAAGCAATAAGGAAAAAATCTACAATGTCCTTGTAAGATCGTTGTTGCTATACCCCGCTTCCGCCCTCTCGTGTGTCAAGAAGACACAAAAGAGGATACTACGAGTTGTGCAGAACAAATGGGCAACCTATTCAAAGCTGCACTCAGGCAATAAAGAAGACGCCAGGAAGAGCTGCACCAGGAGGTGGGGCTAAGTCCCATTAACATTCTCATAGAAGAACGGACAAGGAATATGCAGGAAATGGTTAATCGTGAATTGAGCCATGATATCGTCCAAATGATTGACCAGAACAGAAGATGAATAAGTCGCGTCAGATTTCCAAGCTCTGCCGGGGTTTTAGCTGGCGGAGCAGAATTTCCGCTCTACACATGAGAATAGAAATGGTTTTTTTTACCCAAAACCAAATGAACAACCAGACCAACAAAGACAACACTGGAAATATAAAACCAATAATACTTAAAAGCGATAGGCCTGATCACAGGCACTAGGATCTCTTTTCACCCTTCCACACTTCTTTCTCTTTTCACCACTGGTCTATTTTCCACTATTTGTCCACACATCCTATCTCTATCCCCTATCCATACCTACTCTTAGAACAAGTCGAAGTCAAGTCTGACTATTTGTCGCTCCAATCTAGTTCTCTGGCAAAGGAGGCAAAGGAAATTAAGTTTGAAACCTGCTTCTTTTAACAGCGGTCAACTCGGAGACGCTGAGATGTCGGGAGTATGTTTATCGGCTGACGTTGCACGTTAATTGCCGGTTTCTTCATTTGAATGATGACGTCTTCAGCCATCCGCAATCTTCTGCGGTTTTGAAGGCTTAGGATGATGGAGGTGTCCTTATTCAGTTTTTTACGGGTTAGGGTAGTGCCATGAGAGTGGGCGTGTTTATTTAATCGCGCCATATTGAAAGTGAGCTGTCAGTCGCCTTGGCAGGGTTGTGAAGGTTATGCCGATGTACTTTGAATTGCGGTCTTCGCAGTCACCGAATTTGCACGAATATTCGTACACGACGTTAGTCTTCTGGAGTTCTCCGATTGGAAGAATACAGTTGTTCTTCATGATGCAACTACTTCTTTTTTTGGTCTTGTAGTATATAATTAGATTAATATCCTTATTAGGGTCGGTTGGGGTCACATTACGATGGAGAATGGCTTTGAGAGCCCTTTCGTCTTCACGGTAGCTAGTGTTCATATTGGCCTTGTAAGAAAGGTCAATAGAACATATATATATAGTTTATATAGTTTATATATATATATATATATATATATATATATATATATATATATCCTATTTTAACTAGACCTTTCGGTCACAGGTGTTTTTTGTCGAGGCAACGCGTTTCATTTGCATTAATTTGAGATTCATTTCGAATATCACAAATTTCCTTCTAAATTCTCAGCGGATTCATTGAATCACTGCTCTGTTCGCTTTCTTCGCTCTCTTTTTGTACCTTAACCATTTAATGAAAACCATTCAGGGTAGAAGATAAGATGATTGTAATGGGCTAAGCTCGCTCGGTCTTTAATTTGGACGCTATTCCCTAGAATTATATGCCATAACTCGCCTCTGTGCCTATTTTAACCGAGAAATATCAAAGGCGCTTCTTCATAGACTCCAAGAGTTCACTGAGCGTGGAGCACCCAAATGTGTAAACACGTAAAACTGATTAGAGCTGGCCACCAAGCCGAAATCCATTCATGTACAATAAGTATCGAAAAACAAGTTTACATCCTGCGAGAAAAAAATGAACAAGGGATAAGCGAAATAAATTCTCGTGTCGAAAGAACCCGTAAAACCGTTTTGCTATATATATTTGCAAATTCTGAAAATTAGCAAAATTTTCTAGCTCCACTTAAGCGAATCTTATTACAAGTTAAACCATTAGTAGTTAATACTTTAAATATCCTGTTAATTAATCGTGAAATTACAATTGAAGGGAAAAGAGATCTAGTAGAGAGATTTATGATGCAATTACAAGCACCAATCATGTAAAGAGGGTTGTTTTACAATGGCCGTTTGCAAATTAATACACGATAGTACAATGATATAAAATAAAATCCAATTGATCTGAATTATCCTATTTGAATTTTACAATGAATATTTACCTCGGGCTTATCCGAGTGGAAACACAGCTCTGATCACAGCGAAATTTGCTACATCAAGTGTGCAAATATTTGGATGGAGCAGAGTTAGGATTGACTTCTAAGCGCTGTAGATACCCGTGGTCCGGATCCGAGCTCAATCAGTAGGTCCCCACTGATAACATGGCGATCTTTAATGAGTGCAGATCAGTGGTCAAAAAACTACCAATTTCCTTTCTATTTTACCCATAAATGATTGGGCCAACCTCTTTCTTTTGCTCTTCAATCTTACTCAAGATGGGTTTGGAATGCCCTCTTTTGCCGTGATTACCATTTTGGCAATAATGGTGCCAATTAATTAGCTTTCCTTATAAATAACTCTTTTACTAAAATTGTAATAGAACTGACGTATCATTAACGTCATCTATTTCTTCAACCATAAGAGATTAAACCATGTCTATTTTGTTTGTATAAGATAAAGGGGGCCGTATTCACCCTCCTGTACTTTATTTTGAAGTTTTAATTATATTCTGACTAAATAGGAGGAAAAAATAGATTGGGAAAAATACGTGCGCGAAGATTGCATTTGCAATATTCTTCGAGATTAAACTACAGAGAAAAACAAAAAAATAGAAATATGTTGACTTTGACTAAGTGGCATTCCTAGAGATTACCCACATAAAGCAAGTTAGAGGACTGTTAAAAATAAACTTATTCAGCTTATCATGAAACTTTTATTCTCTTGGGTACCATCATCCCGTAGTGAACATGAGCCCCTTAAAAATGAAAAAATGAATCTCATAATTAAAAAGGACATTTCTTTTAAAGTAATAATCTAGGAAAAAAATTAAATACCATCTTTTGCAAAAGCGACACAATTTAGCATTTACAAAAGATAAAGCATAAGTACGAAATAAAGTTTTCGAAAGGCTCTAAGTTCTTTCCTCCTTAGCTATAGAGGTTGACCTGGAAGAAATCTTGTCGTTTAAAGCAAGGAAATGGTGACGTTGTTGTGGCAAAAACGTTGATTTGGATGGATGAATGTCTCAGGTATTATTGAATAACTTCTAACAAAATAAAATAGATGTTACAACAATGACAACAGACTAAATAAATTAAATTATTAAAAAATATTTATTTGTCTCTAGAATTTATCCATGACTTGATATGACGTTCAAAGGAAAAAAAGTAAAGTTTATTCATGTATTTTCAATGCTGAAAAATCGATTCAGATGAACAGAGAATCAGAGTCATGCACGCAATTTCGATGCTGAAATGTACATTTAGATAGACTTTAAGATTAAGCCTGTATTTTTTCCTCAAGAATCAGTACACTTTATTTTTTATCATTAAGAAACTTTAATAATTTAAATTTATTTACAAATGACATTTAGTTGGATAAATTAGTTGGTCTTATTTACAAATTTGCGGAAAAAAAATCATTGGAAGTTTGGTCGGTAAAATCTCTATTACGTATTTACGTACCATTTTTAAAAATAAGTTCTGAAGAACTTATTGGTTAGTCGTGTTAATTATAGTTTTAAAAAATCTATTACTGGAAAATAATGCAATCTCAATTTAAAAGTCCACCGTGGACAATTTGTGATAGTACATAACCACGGACTTTTTAAAATTATAATATTATTGTGATAATCTTGGAAAAAAAAAATTTAAATTTCATGTAACTCATCCTCATGTTTTTTACCTGCGCTCCCTTATCTTTAATATCTTCATTATTAATGGCATTTTAAATATCTGAAAATTAGTTTGTTTTATTTAGCACTGTATCATGAACATTACTGAGAATGGCCGGCTAAATTTTGTATTTATAAGTAGTTGATAACTTTTACTATAAAGTAAAGACCGCACTCGGAGTGCGAATTTAATACCTTGTCTACTAAACTATTCGTGATTCAACCATGAACAAAAGTCTTTAGAAAATTAATTAATGAGGCCAGAAACAAATTGATATAGTGGTAGGCTAATGTAAAATTATTACCTAAAATATATTAGTTATTATATAATAGACAGAGATGCATACACAGGTATAATTATTGTATGGTTGCAATTGATTAAATATTTGCCTATACATATGAAAAAATGCGTACCTACACTTTTCTATCTTAATACATCAATAAATGAAGAGGAAAAATTTATTAATTAGCTTACCATTGTTTTAATATTACAAATGATCATCTTCATTAGCAACTGATTATCCTTCATTAATTACTTTCCATATACAATTTGTAAGTTCTTTGTATTTATCCAGTGAGCCACTTTTTATGGCCAGGCCGAGTTTTTTATTATTTCTTTTAAGTTCATATTTAGCAATGAGTAAAATGTCTGTCCAAATTGGGGGCGAGAGTGTTGGAAAAATCACAGTTAATACTAATTATACAAGATTTCCAATTGTGTTTTATCCTGTCTCATCCGGATAAATATTTACTTCAATCTAGAAAGAATTTGTATCTCAAACATGGGACCATTGAAAATTTCTTAAATTTTTCCATCGAAAATTAATAATAGTCAGCGTTTCTGCAGCTGTATTAAATAGTTTTCAAGCTCAATAATTGGCTTTAGGCAGTCAATGCCAAATTCAACTACAAATTTTATTTATACAACGAGCTCATATATTTTCCTTCTTGAAATTAACATTCAGAAATTTTTTCTGACTCATAATCAAGATATAGATTAGGAACTATATGATCAGGAACTGTTTCCTCCTCATTTTAGGTTTCTTTCGACGAATGGGAATGATAGAACAAAGTTAATCACAAGACCTAGATCAACCAATAATTTGGTTGGCTGTTGAAGTTCAGCCTCAAATTGCACTGTGCAACCATTAAAAACACCGTAAATGAGAATAACCTTTTCTAGGGGTATTTTTGGCGTAAATCACGAATATAACATCCGTTACTTTCTAAGACCTTCCCTCCAGTTTCTCGTAAATTGCGATCTTACTTACATTAAATACATTGATGGTTCCGTAGGGATGAAATGCAAGCAGAATTGTGCAGAAATTGACAACTCTAAAAGTTAGAAACGGATTTTGATATAATTTTCACCTATGAAATTTATGAAAGTATGATTAATTTTTCTTAGGTACAAATCCGTGGTAGCTCTTACGTAACCCTTGATAATTTTATAACTTACTATAAATACTTCCTAATTTTCCTTTTATTTTAATATTTGTTGCTGTTACTGTTTATATTATTTTTCGCATACAAGTGTTTTTTATTTACAGGAGAAAGAGTTAAAATGTTTAGAGAATGCAAAAATTCGAGAGATACATTCTGTTATATATATATATATATATAGAAGAAGGAGCAAATGCAAGTTCTGTGGGTGATAACAACCACCCCAGGGCTTTCGCCATATTTATTTTCTGCCTTTCAAAACAATTTTGAAGACAGAAATAAAGGTGCAGAAACCTTGCATTGCAGACTATATTACAATATAGTACAGGAAAGAGAAATTTGACGGAATGAGCAATGAGACAAGAAACAGGAGTTTTTTAGAGGTAAGAGAAAGGGACATTAGAAGAAGACTAGAATCATAGAGAGCAGAGGGCGGCACAATGAAGGCAATCCTTTACCGAGAAGACAGAGATAACGCCAAGAATTTCAAACTTTTTTCCCCTGGCGTTATCTCTGTCTTCTCGGTAAAGGATTGCCTTCATTGTGCCGCCCTCTGCTCTCTATGATTCTAGTCTTCTTCTAATGTCCCTTTCTCTTACCTCTAAAAAACTCCTGTTTCTTGTCTCATTGCTCATTCCGTCAAATTTCTCTTTCCTGTACTATATATATATATATATATATATATATATATGTGGATCAGTTATATTGAGACAATACAAGAGAGTTGGCTAAACATGTGAAGAAACTTTATGAGCTGTAATTTGAATGTAAAGTAGGTGACCAGGAAAAACCCTGGGCACCTCACATATGTTGTGTCAGGTGTACAAGTTTCCTTTCTGCCTGGCTGAATGGCAAAGGGCTTGACCTCATGTTTGGCGTACCATTGGTCTGGAGGGAGCCAAAGGACCATTTAACGGATTGATACTATGAGTATTCAATGTGTTTTCTCTCCTGGTCTTTCATATATTTTCAAGTGATGTAGAAAATACATAGTGTGTTGTACTTCCACTATTTCGGCAACTGATAACATCCAGTAATATCCATTTTTAGTCTGCTTATATTTTATTTTCCTGTAAGTCGCAAGAGAAAATACAAGAAACTTATCATGTATCAAGATCTTCAGTCTGCTATAGGCTAGTTCGACATTCAAGGACTATTTCTGTACTACGGCCGCCCTCTGAACTACCAAGTGATGACACGAGCAACTCAGACCTATTTCAAGATACACCATAAGTGGCACAGCTTGAACCTGACAAGAAACCACACTTCATCACCCACCAAGAACTCAATGACCTCTTTCGTGACCTAACACTTACTAAGCAACAGAGTTAACTGACATCACGCCTGCATCAATGTAACATGTTGGATGAACATGTTCGAATTATACTATTTAGGAAGCGTTCTGCAGATCTACAGCAATTCTTCACCTTTGATAACAGCTTTACTTATTTAATGAAATCAGACGCCTATTACAAAGCGGTTGAGCTGACCTATGAACCAAATGAATGATTGTTATTTATAAATGCATCCCTTTCCAGCATAAAAACGGTTCTTTTGTACAGTGGGAACACCATGCATTTAAAGATGTATGCAAAAGACTTCTGGAAAAGCATCAAAGTCCCCAGTGAGATCGTATAGTGGAGAGCCTAATAAACTGCTACCAATTTATCGGATGCAATGTCACTAAAGATATACTTTATTTATTATCATCTGCCGTTATTCCCAAGTAATTCAAGAGATGTGATTGATGAACATGGAGAGAGGCTTCATCAAATAATAACGTCAATAGAAAACAGGTACGAGTATAAGGAAAATGGAGCCATGCTATGCTGGATGGAACCTGAAGGGTAACACGCCCGAGACGTCTTATAAACAAGGAACTAAATACTTAAATGTAGGTTAATACATTATTTAATGCTAACAAATATGCAGATCCATTTTATATTCAGGAATTAAGTACAATGGACACATTGAATCTGACTTTGGAAGAGAAATACATTTATGGTATCGTGAAAATAGGCATTAACTGCATAATTATTTAATCGGCAATTTACAAGAATATGTTACGTTTTGGTTAGAAAAGTCAAATTCAACTTCATAAAAAATACACATCAGATCTATGTTTTTTTCTTAACACTGAAATTTGTTGTACAATGTTGTTTATTAAACTGCCTTTTTGCAAAGAAATATTCGATTAAATTTAAACTTTTTCATTTGGAAAACATTTGATATGATGTTTTAGCTGTGTAACACCTTTCCTCATTTTTTCTAGTTTCAAATTGGTTTGTAATTAAACCCACTGTCGTCAAATATCAAACACAGAAGAATCAATTAACATCCATCTTTTGATACTACATAACTTGCCTAAGTTAACAAAGCTCATTTTCTTTGATAACCTTTGAAAAAAGTACTTATAATAATACTTACGTGCAATTGAGTGATATAAAAATCTCTAAGTTTCTTTTACGATCAGATTTAAATCTATTGATAATTATTGAATTTAAATCATGTGCTAGCGCGAGTTTAAGGCAATGGCAAATAAGTCTGGTTAATATAAGATAAGCAACATCCTCTTTTTAATATTGCATATACTGTAAGTTTAGTTCCTCTCATTACAGAAGCATTATCTAATCCAAATAATCAAATTTTGCACATTCAACTCATGACACTCAAATGAATTATTAATTGAATTGCAAATTAATATAGTATCAGAGTTATCTGATTCAAGTTACAGAGTGACAAACAAAAATAAATGAAAGCGGGTAAGTGACCTAAATCCCTTTAGGGCAGTGCTGATTAAAGGTAGAGAACTTCCAGTGCGATAAATCGATCAAGTAAAGATAGTCTTTTCCATTTTACCACGTAAAGATCATCCCTCCAAAAGTAGCACTAGTAAAGCTGATCCCTGCCAAGGATAAAATAAAAAAAAATAACTGTTACAAATTTTTTTAGAAACATATTTGTCACAATTAAAATTTGTAAACTTTGTAGAACTCTAGAAATTTAATTTGAATAACTTAATTAAAACGGTATTGACTTGCAATTGTATTACAAAAATCATTGAAAACAATTTATTTATCTCTTTCAAACAACATAAATTCCTGTAGATAAGAGCTTAACATTTGTCTCTTACATCCCTACATGTGTTTAATTCTTAGTTTATGCTTATTCCAGTAGCTTTCGACTGCCTACCTATCTACACTGTTTACCGAAGGGGTTACTCTTTGATGAGTATATCTAATTTTGCCAAGTAAAGTTCATCCCTCCTCCAATTAATCAAGTAAATTTTATCCTTCCTTTTGGTCTGAGGGGAGAATATCTTTACTCGATCCCGCTAAACATATTCGTCATAAGTTGTTAATCACCTCGGGAAAAGAGCTTAACATCTGCCCACTGCCAGTCGGCAGGGAAGTTCCTCAACTTTGACCTGTCCCACCCACTACCCTAATGGGATATATTTCACTTAAAAGCTTATATTTTATTTGTTTTTTAGTCAGTCTGTAACCAAAGATTGTAATATATAAATCGAAGATGATACGTGCCGTATCGAAAATCTAAACACGTCAATATACATTTACTAATTTATATATATATATATATATATATATATATATATATATATATATATTCAATCTGTTTGTTTCTATCCAAAACTGTGTGCAGGTTTACACTGAAAAAACAATAAAAAATCTCCCTCTCTGTTCTCCGTTATTGCTCTTCGCTAAAACTTAACATTATTTGTGTTTAATCAATCAATAATTTCGAAGATTCATTACAGAACCTAATTAATTAATGTTTTCGTTTCAATGTTTTGTCAGTGTAAGCCCGCCCACATTTTACAGTATCAATTTCAATTGTCCTTTATTTTGATCACAATTATAATTTCTTGTGATCATAGCTCTTATGTTATAACTATTTATTGTATAGAAACAAATTATGGGTAGTGTATCCAAAACGTCGCGATCATTAAATGAGAACTGTTATCTTTCTCATTCTCAGATTCAAACTTAACTTAAAAATACGCCTCCTTATAATCAAACTGACTGAATATTTGCACTCCCGCTATGGACAAGATGGCGTCAAGCTTTTCTGTCATTTGTCATAATTCTCCTGTCGCCTCAAGAAATTACAATTTGACGTAAAATTCTTGGAAACTTCAGGACAAACAATGTATATCCGAACTTTATAGTTATTAAATTGTATCGTAAGTCCCTTTATTCAACCGAATTTTACAAGTCATCTTTGAATTACCTGAACAATGAGATCAACTTCAAATTTAGGCATTTACAAAAAACTCAAAAAATTTATAGTTCTTCCTTTGCTAGACTTCGACTAAAATTTTTTTTTTGTGATAACATTTGCTACAGTTAACTAATTGCAAAAGAAACGGACCGTTACGCTTCACAAGTTCTCCAAATCCACGATGCAATGCTCCATAAGCAAAATTTGTCCCGTCCAGTTTTTCATTCACCTGAGAGTGTCATTCATAACTTGTTGAAATATAAACTAGGATCGCGGGAAGCGTTTCTCTTCTCCCTTGGTCTCCAAATTAAGTTGACTATTTTTTCCCACAAATTTACAAATAACTTTCAGTATTTTAAAAGGTTCATTTACGACTTACAATCTCTTCTAATATACATAAATTTTCAAGATTTTAAATTGATCTTTGCCCAACTTACTCATGAATTTTACATTAAGATGAAAAACCTCCGATTTAGCTGCTATTCATACGAATATGCAAAAATGACATACATTAACTTCGTAACCTTGGAAATAATCCAGATATTGTTGTAACTCAGCTTGATAAAGGTAATAGAGTGGTAATGCTAAACAAAACTGACTATTTATTAAAATCAGTAACATCCTTTCTGATTCTACGAAATTTAAAGTCATTAACAAAGAACCTTCCAAACTTTGTCAAAGTCTTGATAATAAAGTAAATAGATTGCTTTCTAAAATTAAATCCCCCGTGATCATCGATGAATTATGTAACTCCACGCAACTTTCCTCCTCGGGTTAAACCCTGGTCTTAGGTATGCTCTTCCAAAAACCATAAACTTGGTGCCCCATTCGTCCTATACTTCAAGCTTAAACGATGGCAATCTACAAATTAGCTAAATATCTTGCTCCCTATCTTAACCCCTTCACCATTATTGGATACAAGACCAACAATAGTTAATCCTTAGCTAAATAATTCCAAAAGTTCAATCTTCCAATCACAACTTTATTTGCAGTTTTGATGTCACCTCTCTCTTCACAAATAGCCATGCCAACAAAACCATAGACCTCATCATTCAAAAGGCTTTTCCTAAACCCGAATCTACTTTCGACAAATTTATCCCCTCATTACTCCAGTCCATTCTCGGACCACTGTTAAAGACAATCACTTTTTGTTCAATAACTCATCTACCAGCGAACTGATTATTACAAATTTTGAAGAAATTGCTTTGCGAGAATGCTCCCCTGCTTTCAAACCAGTCTTTTACCGTCAATTTTTTCATAATACGATTTTAGTATTCCAATCTGAACAACAATCCCTATCTTTTTTTGCACTACATAACTGAACACCATCATAACATATAAATTCACACAAGAAAAAGAAAGAGACGGCAAACTTCCATTTGTAAATATCTTCTTAACCCACACTTCAACTAAATTCACCAATTAGGGCTATCGGAAATCCTCTTTTACCGGTCTTGGTATAAATTTTTATAGTTTATGTGATTTCTACATACAAAATTAGCGACATTAAACTCTCCTCCATCGTGGCTATCAACTATCATCTCACTATTATCTCGAAAACAAAAATTTTATCTCCTCAAATGTTATTTCCAAAAGGATGGGTTTAGCTTTCACTTATCTAAAAGTGTATTCGTCAGTTTTGGGAAAAAATATACTATCCACCTCAATCAATTGCCAGTGTTCCCAAGAATCTTCGCTATTGTCTCCTCCTAGATAGCAGTCTTTCCTGAATGCAAATTTTGTTGAAGACCATTGTGTATTTTGCCTTAATTAATTTCCTTTGGCAACTTTCTTTTTCTAACTATCTTTTTTTATTCCATCTTGTAAATGTTGGATAACTTGTCCAGTATTCATCTCTCTTTTAAATGAATGTGTTTGGTAAAAACCAAACTAATTTGCTAAGCTTTCGATCTTATTCGATTATCTTCGGAGCGTTATGATATGTTCTTGCCTCCTTTACCGATGTAATGAGGGGAATGAGGATCTGATAAAGTGAACGAAATTTGGGGGGAGGTGGGGGGAGGTGGGGGGATTGGTACGGATCGTGGTTATTCCTCCCGTCTGTACCCCTTCCACGATCGTGGGGGCACATAAGAGGAGAAAGCCCGCAGCCGACTTGCTCCTGGAGAAACTCCCCACACTTCTGACTGGCAGTTCGGTAGTCAAAGGTGAAAAGGGTGGAATACCCTTGCTCGAGGTACAAGGGGGACTTGCTTATTAACGCTATTCCGAACCACCGTCATGCATTTACTCTTCATTCATTGTGCTTACTTCCTTTCTCACACTTTAGTACCTATGTTTCTCATACAGAAGCGAAGGGACCGCCTAATCTTTGTTCCCTTAATCGCTTCATCTTTCATTCATGTGTTTATTGTAGCATTCATGCCGTTTTGAGTTATCTTAGCTCTGAACTTTCTTTATGTATTGTTATGTTACTTGTTTTTACTTTCATTACTTTGTTTAACTTTTTCTTGTTGTTATCACTTTTTCACTTTGGTTTCACTTTGTTCACTTGTTTTACTATTAACTTCCACTTCCCTATCATTTTTGTTAAACTTTTTAATACTCCAGTTCACTTATTACATTTTTAGTTTACTATGTTCGTTATATTTCTGTTTTACTCTTAACTTTCACTTCACTATATTTTTTAATTTTTTTTAATACAGTTCACTTATTACACTTTTATTTCATTTTGTTCCCATTATTCCTGTTTATACTTTGAACTGTGTTGTCTTCTTAGTCAGTTGTTTCTTTCTATTAAGGTTGTTTAAATTCTGTTGGCTTATTAGGGTATCAATCTGGTGTCTTGGTTGGTTATTTCGTTGGTTGGGATTGTATATACCTAGTCGAGTAAATATCTTTATCGTTATGCTTGTTCCTTCTCTCTTTTTGAATTTCTACTTAAGTAAACATGGAAACCTCCTCGATTCTCAGCTGTTGTCTGCCACTGGGAAATCGAGTGTTAAAGGGGACTCCAGCTCTGAAATTCCTGTGCTCTGCAAATATCGGAGGTAGATCTTCTATCTTCCTCCATATTTTCTCAGCTCTGGTCCTGATGTTGATATTGAGCGTTTATAATCCTGCATCGTGGTGTAGATCCTGTAGTTTTTAGTTAATAGATCTGGTCTGTACTCGTCTTTATAGGGACCGCGGGGTACAGGAGTTTGGATCAGAGGCACGCATTGTAGATTTTGAGTTTCTTGGAGGATCTTAGGTCCATGAATCGGTAGAATTCGTTCAAGTCCCTCTGTGCATTCGTCGAGATCCTTTTCTCATGACTCCCATACCAACCACTCATAATCCGGAGTCCCAGAACTTCACGGTCCGTGCAGTATAGGATGCGTACACCCCCCACACAGATTTATGCGAGGGTCCGTCGGAATAGTGGGATTAGCTGGAACTTTGGGGCATTGGTAGATATCTCCCATCTTCGCTTGAAAGAGTTGATGTTTTTGATTTCTACCGCCTTACACTGTGCCGTATAATTCACATTCAGATAAGATGTCATGCAGATCATCCATATGTCATCCGCAAATTGGGCGTATAAGATCTTGTATTTCAGGCCTCTTTTCCATACTTTGTCAAAGGCCTTTTTAACGTGTCAGAGCAGCAAATTTGCGTGGCGTCTTTCTGCTTTTAATTTTGCTTAACTTCTCATTGATCACGGCTAGCGCCGTGTGCACTCCTCGCTTCCTTTTAAAGTCATGTTGTTGGTCGTTAAGCAAATTATTCTCTTTGACAAACGTCTTCATCCTGTTGGCCAATATCTTCTCAAAGACTTTCCCTGCAAATTCTAAGACATATAGGCCTGAATTTAGCTGGACTGTCCGGTGGCTTACCGACTTTGGGAATTAATATCATTTTTGCTACCTTCTAGTGGTCAGGGAAGTAACGCACGTTCAAAAGCCCCATCAGAATGTTAGGTGGAGCTCTTAGAAGAAATTTTCCCGTGTCAGTCCTGTACGCCCAGGTGCTCTTTGACGAAAGGATTTTAAAGTTTTCGAGAGTTCCTCGGCAGTAATTTTACCGCCGTATCCTTCCATATTCCTTTCTTGCGGTCAAGTAATATTGAGGATAGGTTCTGTGGATGTGGTCGTTTATTTCGTCAATGATTCTTTCTTCGAAATCTAAATAAAAGTTCTCATTAAACTCAGAGGATATCTTAAAAGTATATGCCCTGAAGAGTCTGAATTCTTTCTCGATTTTATCTGTCTCAGTAATTTCCGTGTTGTATCGTATGAGTTTTATTGAGGTTTGTGTCTGTCCTTCTTTTATTCTTTTTACAGTCTGTCAGAATGTACGCGAATCGTTTTCTAAGTCAAGTCTGCCTATTAAATTGTCCCAAAGTACATTCAGTTCTTCCCTAATGAGTGTCATTAGTTCGTCGCTTATTTGTCGTGTTCATCTGTGTGCAGTGATGTCGGGACCAATGAGGTTCAGTTCAGTAATCGGTTCCCCGTATTCCCTCGTGAGAGATCTTATTCTAGGGGTCCAAGATGCGGCCAGTAGAGTTTTATACTTTAATCGGGTAATGGCTTCCTTATTGGCATTTATTAGTTGATTCGTAATTTTATCCAACTCCTCGTCGATTTCTTCTAAATTTCCATTAATTAATAAGTCGGGAATGTAGCTTTCGAGTTATTTCTACGTATCTCAGTTGGCGTGATCGTAGTTCTTGCTTTCTGAAATGGGGACCTGAATAGGGGTTTGATTTTGTGGCTAATCTATGTGTGATGTATGTGGGGAAGTTTGGTACAATTCTTGTCAGAATTTTTCTGTCAATTAGTGTCTCGAGATTCCTGCCTGCTGGGTTGGTCGATGAATAGTTTGAGGCAGCACTCCTCGCATTGAGGTCACCAGCAAAAAAACCGATTATGCTATGACCACAAAGCTAAGTAAGCTTCATCGAACTCACTTATTTTTCTGTTGTTAATACCTTTTTTCACATCAATTGCTGAACCGTCAAATCACTCTCTACTGTGATTTCTGGTTATGACTTCGTATGTAAAATTTTTTATTGGGTTTCTCTCTGTATTTATTCTGTGTTCTGAGATAAATACAAAGTCTGGGTCACTTTGTCGTATTATGTAACCGTAAAGAAGTTTTTTCTCGGTCCAAATGTTTCATTTAAAATTCAGTATTTTTAGTTACTCCATTGTCTTATTGACGTAAGGTTCCTGTGTATGTGTTGTTGTTAGGGCTTATTCTCTAACGAGCTTGCGCCCTTGTGGAGTGTTTGGTGCCGTAATCGTTTTTCCATGGCGTTTTTTCCTGTATTCGCCCTCTGTTAGGGTAGTGAAGGTTTCGGGAGCCATTTTAATTAAGCTTTGGAGTAAAGCCTCTTTGATTTCTTATTCCGTGCAGTGGTCCGAAGAGAATTCCCATTTGTAGCTTTCGGGTATTACTTATTCAGTTACATCAAGGAGAGTCACCTCCTTTGGGAAAGGGGAGCTTTCGGCGGCGTAGACCTTCAAGTTTATTTTTCTTGAGTGGTATACGTGCCTAGGTTCCCTCTTACAAGAAGAGGACGACCTTGGACAGCTTTGAGACTCCGAGCTTTTACGTGAGTGAGGCGAATGCGCTCCTCCCTCGGGTCTCGCAGGCTCAATCACTTAAACTTCCAAGTCCGTTTCTGCTTTTGTGTGAATGTTTGTTTGTTTGTTTGTTTTGCCTGCGCCTGAATCATGAGGTCTCTAGAAGGAGTTGGAGAGCAGCTGGGGGTGAGGAGTTTCTGGCAACTAGTCTCGCACGGGGGATTGAGACTAATTTTTAGAACCGCGTCGGACAGTGGGTTTTCTGGAAATCACATTTCTTGTATGCCATTATGCGTGAGCATTCTATTTAGCTCTTTCAGAAAGGTTCGAGGGGAGGAGAGATTTGCGATGTGAGCATAATAGATGAAGCACATAATTTTGGTCTAGTTTTCATTCTCGACGTGGAAGTATGTCTTGTTTTCCCGAGACTCCGAAATCACAGCTTTGCCAACCATGGCATAGATGTTATTTACCTTAGCTTCTTCAGCCTGTCTTTTCTTGTTTGATCTTTCTTAATCATCTCTTTCTTGACTGAGCAAGCCATGGCTAGGGTCATTTACGTTCCTGCATAGTTCAGACACTTCAAGGAGATGGTATTGCAACCCCTCTATGAATGTGTATCTGAAGAACAAATGGAGAATAAAAGAAAGTTAGCCTTGGGACAGGCGGCCATTGTTTGCTCCTGTACTTATAACACTTGAAGCACTTCTGGAGGTCGATAAACTCTTCACCTTCAATCTGCTCAGGGCAGTTTCGGACGTTAAAGAGGAGCATGACTTCCTCCGTAGCCTTGTTCGCCATTGCAGTGTCGCAAAAGATTACCTTAAAATCATGAATATAATCTTTAACTTTAATTATCTCAGCTACTTTAGCCCAATTGTAATTTTTATCAACCTTCGCGTGGATTTCTTCCACGGAGTGCACCTCCAACCCAGGGATAGAAGTGGCGAAGGATGTCGCTGCGATAAGTTTTTATTTGGGGTAGTGTGTATAGTTTTAAATTAATATTTTTTAAGCACTCTGCTACTTTAATGGAGGTGAGAGGTTCGCAATCAGCCTCTTTTAAGCAGATGGCTGCATAGCCATTGTGTATATCGATGAGCCTCGCAAGTGTGATGTTTAGATCTCCATAATCTTTTGAAAAGACCCATCCACGATCAGGTTTAGGCCATCGAAGATAGTCTTTAGTGTAATCTGCCGGGTCTTTATCATTTATTCTCCATCTGTTCTTATTTTAACATATGGAGAAAACAATTGAAAGAAAGCCTCACAGAGTGAGCCTGTTTTGTGTGTGTTGACTATGTGTGTGTGTGTATGTAAGAGAGTCTATCACCAAGGTTGAAACAAAAGGAAAAAAATAGTTTCTAGAGTATATATCTCCAATCCATCCAGAAATATTTTGCAACAGGCACTTTACCTTAAAAGGAGGCGCCTTTCGAAAGTCCGATCAAGGTAAGAGTTCATCCGATGGTGACTCGTTGAAGATGGGGTGGGGGGTAAGGGAAGCAGGTTTAATCTCCGCACAGGGCTCGAAAAGCAGGTGAAAAAAAATTCACGTATTAACACGAATTCGTTAATGACAGAAAAATCTCACTTATCACTTATTATAAACTTTAGCGATTGGAATCACTGAACTCGCAAATACAAAAAGCACTAACTCACTCGTGACTTTATGAAAAGTAAAAATTCTTCACCAGCGTCCAGCGTAAAAGAATGCGACTTAATTCCGGCACCTAAACAGTCTCTCGAGTCCCATCAAATTTATGCACTTCTTTTATATTCGCCCACTATCTGCAACAAAGCTGAATATATCCTTTTGATACCAATTGTTTTATTCTGCCTCAAATTCCACAGAATAGACATGATGATAAGGTAGATCTCACTCAGTCTTATTTAATGAATTCTTTTGATTTATATATAAAAAAGCAGTTCCTCCTGCCAGCTAATCCGTCCTTTTATTGTATGAGGCACATTCGCATTCGTAGTATTTTAGGATGTAAAGCTGAACAAACAATACTTGCAATCCCCTGCGAAAACAAGTAGAGCATAAAATTTTGTAGTGATGATATATAACATTTTTCCGAGGCCTTGGGCTTTAGAGCATATTATTTTGATCATAGAACTTAGAGTTAAGGCGATTAAAGTGATCTTAATCAATCGTATTCTTTTCCATTTTCCATCTCCTTTCCAGTATCCATCCACCTTTTATGTTATCGATTTTTATTTTGATTTATAAACTAGAAAAATCTTTCCATGGAAAACATGCAGTAGTTGAAAAGTTATACTTGCCAAACATAATGAAAAAATTCTGATGTTAGTTTGGAAATGTAGTAGATGAGGTTTTCATCCTCATTTATCAATGAGGTATAGTGCAAATTAAAAAAAATGCTAACAATTGAAAATTTTCACCAGGTTATTCATTCGTGGAGAGATAACGCAAAATCATCAACGCTACACCATTAATAAAATTAAGCGATTACAATTTTTTTTTATTAGGTTCACCTCTAACGAACAATCATTTGTAAAATATATGCATTTTGTGTTTTGAAATTCTTTGTTTTCTTGAGTGAAATGTATGTATTTAATATTAAAATTCAATCTGCAAAAGGCTTTTGAAATTTGATGAGTTGAATTTTACATTTCAGAAGGTATATTTGTACTATTTATGCAAATGTCGATTACTATATCATTGGCCTAGATAGCGTATATGATACAATATTCTTCACGCACAACTTTTGATTGATTGAAGGGAGATTGGAATATGAACAATGTGGGCCAAAGGAAACACTTCTCACGTGGGATGGGAAAAAAATGCAACGAGTTTTTAAATAAAATAATATATATATTAGAGATTAACAAAACAGATTATAATAAGTTGAATTACGTTAAATTAGGCATGGTTGAACTTGAGTTAAAAATAACTTCACGTAACGAGATGAAGTGTGCTGTATAAACTTTGTAAATGGATGTTGAAAGTGGACATGATTTTGATGTAACGAATGTAATCGTTTTGCTGTAGCGAATGTAATCGTTTAGCTTTAACGACAATAATTAGTGAATTAGGGCTTTAATAAAAGGGTCAATGGGAATTATGATCGCTCTCTCTCTAGCATGGGGTGATTTTAGTAAATAAGTAAAGAGTGAAGTTTTTAACTGACCTTAATATGACGGTGACGAGAATACAAATGAGAGAGTCATTTTGCGTTATTTCACAAGTAGCTAAATGCGTGTGTTTGTATATGCGTGAAATTCTAAGAGATGTTGTTTGTATCTGTGCATTAAATGAAATCAGTTTCTCATCACGGGAAGATTGAATTATTAAAGGTTACCTAAAATAAATGAATGGTTGAATTGCAAAAGGTTATGCCTAAAATAATTGAATGATTGAATTAACAAAAGTTAAGTAAAATAAATCAATGAATTATTAAGTTATACATAAATTACATGTAATATTTTATATGAATGCCAGAGTGCATTTCTATAATACTCCCCCCCACCCCTAAGAAAATTACAGCCCCCGTTTTTATTTAAGACCCGCTGTCAGAGTAACGCCGAGGCCTTCTGACGACACGACCGGAGCTTCGGCTCATAGCTCTCAGTGGACGCAACTCTCTCAAATGTGTTCCCTTGTTCAAATAAAAACAGCTCCCGTTAGGGAACCAACTCCAGTAAAGTCAAAGTTCTATTTATAAGTTCAAGAATTGAATTAATTCCTGATTCTTTCCGACACCTTTCAGACTCGTTTGTTATGAATCAATGAGCAGCCTCTAGTGTCTGGGTTCGTATTCGATGAAAATTGCTTTCATCAGATCCTTACTATTATTGTAGGACAACAAATCACAATCCGTTACGAAGGAATCGTTGAACTGCTGCTGACGGTCACGAATTTTTGAAAATTTTACATGAGCTGCTAGGAGATTCCACTGTTGAAGACGAGCGCCTAGCAGCTCTGCCTTAGCCTTCGATATTTGCAAAACCCAATAAGATCATGAAGTTCACTTTGTGTTATGAAATGTGGCCCAGAGGAGTGTGCTTCAGAGATATTTGGGTCACTCTGTAATCCAGCATTATCATCCTTCTCTGGTTCCTCCTCACTACTTTCCTCATTTGACTCGAACGATACAGAAGACAGTGCATATTCGAGTGTATATATATATACATATATATATATATATATATATATATATATATATATATATATATATATATATATATATATATATATATATCCTGCATAGCACTATAATTTTAGAACGAGAGTTTTGAATATTTTTAATTATTTTTTTAAAAAGTGGACAATTAAACTGGTATGAATTTCGAATGCATTGTTTACCCCCCTCTTCTACCCCATCCCTCTCCCCCTCTCGCTCCCTCTATATTCATCCCTCTTTCCGGGTTGTGTTACCAGTTTTCATTTATTCGGGCCTTTAAATACATATGTATATATATATATATATATATATATATATATATATATATATATATATATATATATATATATATATATATATATATATATAAATATATACAGCTTTGGTCAAAATTATAGGCCCGGTATGAAAAGGTGAATAGAGCGGAGAAGAAAGAAGAAGGTTTCATTTCCCTCCTGTTTGCTCTGAGTCCCATGTGTGAATATAATATTTATTGAAAATCGATGCTGGAGTTTGTGATTGGCATTAGGATAGCAAAAGAGCTGAATTTGTTTGAGAATAGAATACGATAGGTAGAAAAAAATGTTTAGATAGAAGGATAAGTGATGTTGATGATATAGATAAGGACAGAGGGTAATTAGGAAATAATATTTAAATTAACGTGATGGCAATTTGTGCCAGGTTGCCTGGCAAACGCTTACGTTTTGCTTTGAGTTTTGTTTAACATATAGTGATATTTTAGTTTTATTTTAGGATTCGAACCTTTTTCCTCATAATTGTTGCTTCGAAATTTGTTATACGTATAGTAATTTTTACTTATATTTAAGCATTCAAGTCTTTTGATTTCTCCTCATACGAGCCTTGAATACTTGAGTCATTTAACCGTTTTCTTATTTTCTGTCTTTATTATTATTTTTAATCGAGTGCCAGTCTAATCGTGAGCGAATCTACATCTCACTATGACAAGCGGTCTGTCCCCGTTTTGCTTTTTGGGTGTTTTTGTAATAACTTATCACTCTTTGGCCGATTCTTATGGAATTTTATACCGTTATGTTGTTTTGCATTCTCTTTCGAATGATATAATTGCCAAAGTCCTCCCAAGTTAGCTCGTGAATTATTTTGTTTGTGCATTAACATTATAACTATTCAGCCGATTCCAATGAAATTTAAAATCCATATTTTGTTTTTCGTTCTTTTTCGAATGATATAATCCGAAGGTCATCCCAAGGTTATCCCGGCAATTATTTTGTTTTAGCAATAGCATCCTAACTATTCGGCCAATTCTAACTAAATTCGAAACCCTCATATTGTTTACCTTCTCTTTCGAATAATATAATTGCCAAAGTCCCCCTTAGGTTAGCTTGGGAATTATTTTGCTTTGGCAAAAACATCATAACTATTCACCGATTCTAACGAAATTTGAAACTTTTATATTGCTTTACATTCTCTTTCGAATGATAGAATTGCCAAGGTCTTCCTAAGGTTAGTCCGGGAATTATTTAAAGTTTTGAAGGTCGTAAGGTATTAATCAGAATAAGTGAGATCACGCGACTTTGTGGTCAGGTCAGGAGAACTTGTTTATCTTTAGATTACTCCCTTGTAGCGCCTGAATAGGTGAACAGTAAAGCACTTGGGTCTCGTGGGTTTTCTTTTATTTTGCTTTGTAATATTTGAAGCCATTTACGTCACCGCTCACTTGTGATTGTTTCTTCTATCTTGTGTTTAGGGGATCAGCTGACATTTTCTTCCAGCATTTTTCCAGTTTACACTTCCGAACTTAGACACTTTGATGGGAATTTGTACAGGCTTTCTAACTACGCCACACTAGAAAGTCCATGTGATTTAAATCTTCTAAACTGGGACGCCAATGCTTCTTTGACCAATAACCTTTGATATTTCACAGGCACGTCATGAAATTTCTTTCATCAGTGTGCAGTTGCTTTATTTTGCTAGCAGATTAATACGCCAATATCAATTGATGCATTGACCCAAACATTTTAAATAAACATGTTGATTCGTCTCGTCTCACATTCAACGACGATAGTCGTGTTATGGCTGATGATGTTGCATCCACCCGCCAACAACATCACAGATGGTGGCTTCTCTCTCCTGAAACACGATAATTCTCTGTGTTGTGGGGACCATTCCCCGTGTTGTGGATGGATTTCACTGTGAAAAACTTCTCATCCGCCCAAAGAACGAAACTGCGATCATCGAGCAGAGTTTGGCGAATCAGCTTTATTCTTTCGAATTTCTTCTTTTTGTTATGTTTGGAAAGCAGATGTTCTTAGGGTTTGTCGAATGGACGAAGTTTTCGATATTACTTCAGCAATCTTTGCGCGACTGCATATAATAATTTGGTCTACAAAGCAACTTTTCTGGCAATCATTCCAGGACCTCGCTTCTATACTGGAACACTATTGCTTTACATTTTTTAGTCATATTTAGAAACTGGTGTTGTTTAATAAATGAATTTACACTTAGATTCACAAAGGTGAAATAAATCTTGAAATGACCTTCGAGAAATTAATTAATTCCTATTATGTAAAAATATAAAATAAGTGAGAAAAATAAGTCTACACTTCCTATTTCCACCCTATATAAATTCAAAGTGGTTGTTTTTATCGATAAGAGTTGGTCCCTTCTCCACTGACTTTTCATGCACTATCTTGAGACATACTCTTTAAACACTCTCCTGACTGTCAACTAATTTACTATGCAATTTTCTTGGTTGAAGTTCCTATCGCAGTTTTCCAAAATTCGGCACAAGCCTAAAGGCTCTTTATTTTTTTTAATTCTCTTCATTACAAAATCATTTACTTATATAATTGAACAAGAAGAAAAGATTGTAACTTAGAATTCCATGGATTTATTAAATTCAAAAGCAAATGGTAACAAGCATTATAGTTTATAGGAAACCCATAATTCAGGCCTAGTTTCATTAATTGCATCCATAAAATTCTAATTTCGTAATTATTTCTTTGCATTTTTTTATTTTGACAAACTAGTTGAAGAATTTTCAAACACTTTATTCCTTGCTTCATTCTCGGCCTTCATTCTGCCTCGGCCAATTTTTCTTTCTTCTCGTTAAAGTTTTAATATCGAGTCTCTGTGCTTTGGTTTTATTGAAATGAGTGAGATGAAAACAAAAAAATGCAGACATAAACACTAAGTATAAAATTAATCCCACCGACCATAATAAAATATTCAGAGTCATTAGACGAAACAAACGATCTAGATCGAAAAGGCTTTCGAAAGCTCATATTCGCTTCGGCATTTCAATGTTGCAGGAAATCTTTGATAAATAATTAACTTCCCCATTATTCCCCTCCCGTAACTGGAAGAAGGTAGAATTGGATTGCGAAAATCTTTTTCAGGTGAATGAAAGAGAATCTTAAAAGATCATTTTATAGTCGGACAAAATGTTTGCTTTCGTTTCCCAGTGGAAGAGTAATTTCCTTGAAGTGTAAATTATCGCCAATTGAGGCAGCTGCATTTCAAGTTTAGCATTAGGGAGGAGAGGCAATTGATTAACGGGGAATGTAATCAAATGGTTAAGAATAAAGGATAGGGGTATTTTTTCCAGAGCCCATCTGGTGACGGCCTAATAGGATATAATTCGTCATATTCATCTTATAGGCTAATACTAAGCTAGATTAAAATCAATACTAGCAAAAATAAAACCAAACCAAATCCCAAATAAACAAAAAAAACTAAAGACAAAAAAATAATGAGTACTAACGGTAAAATTTACACGTAACGTGTTTTGTGATCTTGGGTATCTATGATTTCGTTTTCAATTAGTGTTAGGGATCTAAGGACAACTTTAGGTGTACATAGTAATAAATAGATGGGGTTATTCGGAAAAAAAAATACATTTTATTTAAAAAAAATACTATTATTCTAAATTAATATTTCTCCCTCACTTTTTTTACTAAAACGTTTGACTAAAATTTGTCTGAGCAATTAAAGGGAACGTGTTTTCCTTATCTTCTCTAGCGGGTGTCGCGATCAACGAGAGCTACCCCAGGGTGTTATGCTCTTTCCAAGCCCAAAGCTACAAAAGTGGTAAACACTGGCTCTTGCCACTACTTCCCTTACTCTGAATTGTCCACTTTCTTTATAAACCATAATTCTTAATAAGTATGATTTAGATGCTCCTGTTAGTTTACATTTACCTAGTAAGAAGAAGAGAATGTCAGAGAAATTCGAAGCGCTAAAAGAAAATATAAAATTCAACTTGCCAAAGAAAGTAAACATAACCCTAAGAATTTTTCTATTATTATATACTACGATCAAACGACGTGATAAACTTTAAGGTAAAAAAACTTTTAACCGAGATCGAATTCTTCCAAGCTGAAATAGATTTTTATATGGGTAAGTTAAAATCTAATCAATCTCCAGGTCCTGATTTAATCTAACCGGGGCATTTAAAATAAATTTAAAACATGTTAGTAGGACCGCTAACGAAATTTTTTAACAAATGTTTAGACGAAGGTGGCGTGCCATTAAATTTTAACATAGCGAATATAACTCCTATTTTTAAAAAGGAACTTCCGACCAATTATAGACCTATAAGTTTAACATTTATCGTAGCTAAATTAATGAAATCCGTCATTCGTGATATGGTGATCGATACTTGGGAAACTTATAATCTCATAAATGATAGTTAACACGGCTTTAGACAGAAACGTTCATGTTTAACTAACCTTTTAGTATTTTACGACAGCATGATTAAAAGCAACGATTAAAGTAGATCTTTGGAAAGGGTTTTCTTAGACTTCGTTAAGCCATTCGACAGTGTTCCTGTTAGGCGATTACTAACTAAACCCTTTGCTCATGGAATCAGGCGAAACCTCCTACAATGAATACAGTCGTGGCTAAGTAATCGTAAGCAGAGAGTCTTTTAAAGGTTAAATTTCGGAGTGGAAAATGTAATTAGTGGCGTGCCCCAGGAGTCTGTGTTAAGACCATTGCTGTTCCGTATTTGGGTAAATGATATGGACCGCAGCCTACCTGGTAAATTATCCAAATTTTGGGGCAAAACAAAAATTAGACGTAAAATTTTAAATAAGAACGATAACTAATTAATTAAGCGGGATCTAGATAAAATCTTCAAATTGTCTAATAAATTGAACATGGAATTCAATTAAGACAAATGTAGAGTTTTGCAGGTAGGTCGAAATAACCCAATTATTAACTCTGAATAGATGGTAAAAATCTTGTCTCCGTGGACGAAGGGAAAGATTTAGGGAATCGGGTTTTTAAGAAGCTTAAGTTTAACAAACAGTGTGACGAAGCGTGCAAGAAGGAGAACCAAATGCTTGGATTTGTTGCGAGAAGTTTTCACAGCAAACACAAATATATAATCATACCTCTATATAAAAGTTTAGTAAGACCACACCTATAATACGCGATACAATTCTGGTCAGCTTATACATATGTATACATCGATAAAATGGAAAGAATTCAATGACGTGCAACTAAACTAATTCCCTCGATTATAAATAAGTTGTATATCGAAAGATTAAATATATGTATCATAACTACAGACTCTCAAAACTAGGCGATTGCGAGGAGGTTAGCTTATCGAAGTATTTTAAATTTTAAATAAATTTGAAAACGTAAACTATTAAAATAATTTTAAGTACGACCATGGTATAATAAGTAATAACGGTTTTGAAATGAAAGAAAGGAGGTTTCAAACTAAGATAGCTAAAAATATGTAACCTTTAAAATCATCGATACATGTAACGCACTTCCCCGGAGCTAGTAAATGCTAGTAGTGTGAACTGTTTTAAAAAGAAAATGGACAGTTATTTTACGAATAATGATATTGTTTAAATACGGAGACCTGTTGGGATTAAAAATCGTATGAGTGAGCATCATAGCCACAATGTCTAAAGGAAGATTACTAACATACTAGTATAGCATGGCACTAGTCTTTGAGTGGCGTACGTAGTCCTAACTGGCTCCCTGTAACTATGTAATCCAGGTCCTTCATTGCGAAACGAGGGCAATTTTAGAAGTGTTGAGCATTCTTTTACCCCTGAGCATCCGAAATAGTCATTACCTTTGTTTATGACATTCGAGCACCTTTCCACTTCGCCTAACCTTACCACTTATTCTAGGAAGTTGTTCGAAAGTATTTTGGAGATATGCATCGATTTTTGAGTTCGGCTCTCATACTTAGGTGTTTGAAATCAGATAGTAGCACTCCTCTTTTCCCGTTTTTTATAGTGAAATTTTATTATAGGCTTTTTTTATGTTCGAATTTAGGGATAAGTAGGCAAAAGCTTGAAATTATTCTTTCCACTAGAGAAATCCTATATCATCCTAAAATTTCCTTATCTCCTTCAATGTGGTTTTTCTACGATTCCATTTAATTTCTAAAACATAACAAAGGATACCCTAGCTATTGCAATGGTCAGCCAAAGTTAAAAAGTTTCATGGTTCTTGGAAGAATTGAGAAGAACCTAGGGTAAATCAACGAGCTGAATCAAAATTTAGATTAGAATTTTTCTTAATTAACTAATGCATAGCCTTATGAGAACAAAACAAACTAATTTTATTGCTATAACTATTCTTTCTTATTCTAATGCATTTTTAGTCACGTGCGACTATATATCTCACTATGTCGTCGGTCGATCGGTCGTCACCGATTTTTTTATGGCTTTGGTAATAACATTGTAACTATTCGACTAATTATACCAAAGTTGAAACCCTTATGTTGTTTTACATTCTCTTTCCAATGATATAATTGTCAAAGTCTTTCCAAGTTTAACCAGGGAATTATGTTGTTTTGGCAAAAACATCCTATTTTTACGATTCTAACTAAATTTGAAACCCTTATGTTTTTTACATTCTCTTTCCGATGATACAGTTGCCATGGTCCTTCTAAAGTTATTCTTGGAATTATTGAAAGTTTTGAATGTCGTAAGGTCATAAATCAGAAAAGTGAGAACACGCGACTTTGGGCAGCAAACATTGTTTACTGAATGTTTGACTCGCCTTCTTCTGATCTTTTGCTTCACATACATACCTTCCTTTTCGCTTGTACAGCATGATTTTTAATTACGGTGCTTTTGCTTGTTGCAGGTAGTTTGTAGTGACTGTAATAATCTCGCTCAAGTTAAGCTTACTTTGATTGTGGAAAGTGAATCTCAATGGAGTCTCCTAAATGTTTGAACCAACCATAACACTTCTGTTACATATGTGGTTGGTTTATACCAAAAACTCTAAAGAAGAATATCACTAAAAATGTTCCATTCACTTACAGGAACTAATTTAAATGCCCACTGGCTGAACAAGAAAAGCACTTGCCCCCTTATTTATCTTCTTAGCCATGTATAAATTAATTGAATGAAAAGTAGCAGTACAAACTGCCCACTGGCTTGTTATTTGCCATAACAATGGTTAATGGAGAACCAGAACCACAGCAATGGCTGTTACTTCTGCTTATGCAACATATATGGCTAGTTAGTAAAGACGCTAGGTCGAAGGAAATACCACAGCCTGGCATCCTCAATTCGACCAGTGATACAGTGTGATAAGCTACGGATTCCAACTCTAACAGTTACACAAGGTCACAATTAATGAAGAAACTGATGAGTTCGAGCCAGATGACAAGCTAATGGTGAATATTTTGATGACTCCAAAAGCAGGAAACCCTAAATATTAGTGAGGAAGATCGCCATGATCTATTAGGGACTTATTTAACCGAAAAAAAAGGCTGAGTTTCTTGGATCGTAACTGAAACAATGGAATTTACTCTAATATGGTCCATATACACAGAAGATTTTCCCATCAACACTAAATCTAATACTAGGCTTTGTGAAGTATTTCTTTTAAGGCAATGAACCCAACCAATCCGGTTTTAAATACCTGACAGAAATTTCAAAGGGTTGGTAGTTGAAGGGAAATTAAAATCAGGTGTATTAAATTGCCATGAAATTCGTTCGCTGATTGACGACGATGAGTCCTTAGAAGTTCTAAATCAGACTGAGCTAAATGTTTGGCTTGCATTTGTTGATTTTGTACGTAAATTACTTGTAAATCAACATTAATACACCTACAAAGACACACCGCACCGTATTATGAAATTAGCAAGCTCTTGGAGCAAGGATATGCTTTAAGTTACACTTCGTTCACTTACACTTGCAATTTTTCCACCAAACCTTGGAGTTGTTAGCGACGATCACAGATAAAGATTTCGACAGTAGTTTGCAAAGATGGAGTCACGTTACTAGGGTCAATGCAGCCCAAACATGATACGGATTAGTGTTTGATGCTATCGCGTGAAATTAAGGATAATCATAGCTTTAAATGCGAAATGCAGAAATACTTTTGTTTTAAATATCATAAAATAAGATAGATGGCGAATATAGTAAACAGCTTTATTTGTGAAATATTTATGTTTAAAGTAAAAGTTTTCTACACTGCCATTTTATTTTTGACGCTTGTTCACAGTACAACTTTAATAAACAAGATTCATAATAAGTAAATCTATAAAAATTGCCGTCAGATTCAATATCTGCACTATTCATAAATTAATTAGTCAATATAATATCAAATAATTTCAGAACCAAGATCATTGATGCCCAGTGTTATCGTTTCTAGCTCATTCAGAAGTGATAAACAATACCTTATATATTTAATAATTTATTCTTAGAAGCAAAAGGGTGATTGCAACAGGAAAATTATAAATTGGATAAATAAGAAAATAAGTTAAAACTAGCAATTCGTGCAAAGAAAAGAAGATAAGATTATGCAACACCTTTAAATTAATTAGGAAAAGATAAACAACGGAGGTACATTATGAATCAAACTAAATAGATAATGCAAATAAAAAACAATTATTTATAGATGACATATATTGAAACTATTGACTCCCAATCGATAATTATTTTTTTTTTTTAGAAAAGGAAGGCTCTGCTGTGGCGTTTTGGTAAATAATACTTTTTCATAGCACCGGAAGGAAAAATTAATTTTAGATAAAATTAATCAAATGCTATTTTTTTTTTAATATCGATGTCCAAATTTAAATAAATATATACAGTAAAGTTAATAAAGTAGGAGAAGGGAAAATTTGTGGAAAATTTGGATATCCTATTTTCAAACAAAACCGTTTCAAATTCTTTCGATCGTACTTCTTGAAATATTAAAAGATTTGATAAATTTCATTTATTTTATTGAACTCTTAGAAAAAATCCACAAATCAGAAGAAATATAAACAGGAGCAAAGGCAACTCCAGACACAAAAGAATCATGCTTACAGTCATAAATCGAATTAAAGAGTCCTGATTTTTTATTCATAAAAGTATTAGGGCTGTTGAGAAGAGAGGAGAAATGAGAACCATAAAAAATATAATATTTGAACTAAAGCTTAAACTTTACAAACAGCAATGCTTCCAGTTACTCGCAAAAGAAGATCGTCACCAAATATTTGTGAACTGTAAATAGATCCAACGAATGCGCAATGCAAAATAGTGTCAAATTAGAAAGATGAGTTCAAATATTATATTTTTTTCCTTTACATACGTGTCTTTGCAGTCATTATTTTTTGAGCGCTGATCCCGACACACTAATTTGATGTTCCACTCTGTATGTCTGCTTCTCGTGGTTTACAAGCTGGTTTCATTTGTGGTCCTAATCGTTAAGTTGTTTTAATTTACTGCGAGTTCTTTGAATTGTAGATAAAAGTTTAATATTTTTATATGTTTCTAGATACCTTAAGGAGAGAATTTTTACAAAATTTTATGATTCTCGTATTTTTTATATGTTGAGATATAAAGTGTCCAAAAAACAGGACGTTATGCAATCTAAAGGAAAAAAGGAAAGTTTGTTTGTTTCCTACAAACAAAAAAATACTTAACAAAGTTTAGCAGTGAAAAAAGGTACTTTTCAATTTTAAACATATGTATATTTAGTCTTTTGTGTGATAACTAAAATGGCACATAGCCTGCAGTCCTACATAATATTTAACCCAAGTTAATCCTGCTTTTCCAGGACAAGTGGCACATCTCCTTGAGTTCAAGCTTTGCAACAAATGCCCCGCACCATCATATCTAACTCCACTGTTAACTTGAGGAGCTCTTTTTCATGCATCGATACAGTACCATGTGATTTCAGAATAGTTACTTTCTTGTCCTTTTCCCATAAAATCCAGGAGTTTACTATTGAAACATAAAATATATATATATATATATATGAATATAGGGCACTGCCATTTTCCTAGTCTCATTCTTGTTCTGTAAGTAGAAACTCACTGGTCCAATTTGTCATCACCGCCTATGTGAGAATTATAATTCTTTATTGCTACTGGTTGAGGATGTGAAGCATAAGCTTTTTGTTGTTGTAATTTCTGATGCCTCAATTTTAAAGCATGTGTCAACACATTATTATCCCTATATTTTATTGACACTACAGAATCAGATGCACTGTTTTCTACAGTACCCTTTGGTTTCTTTTTAAATAGAGCTTTACTAGGAGGAGGACAGTTTAGCAATCTATTTTCCTTAGCAGTGCCAGATGCGCATATGCCTGGATTTGCTAAATGTTTTAAAAACTTATAGGATGTAAAATAAATATCAAAATATAGCTTGTAACCATGATTTTTTGGCATATTTGTTTTATTTATCAACCTATCAACAACGTCTCCTCAAGTCCTAATTTAAAAATTTTAATTTTAAGAAATCGACGGTCAGTTGCATCTATTTTATGGTTCTCATTGAAATAAATGTGATGCAATATCATTTCAAATCTATTACATTGAATAGCGTCTGACAAACTGCTAGGACTATCAGATTTGCTAGATCAATAGAGGCTTTTATTTGGATATTTCGCATAGCCCGAGAGAACAAACCCCCCAAATACTACTTATAGTTAGTTCATCAGTGTTTAAATCCAATTTGATATTTCTTTGTTCAGCATAAATATTTGTTTGTTCAACTATTTCCTTAATAAACTGATCACTTTAAAGCAATATTATTAGTTCTATTTCATTATATATCCTCTTGTAAACTCTCAGTTGATGGTGTAGAAGTATTTATATAAAAAAACAGGAACCTCTTTACTCCAGTTTATTTCACTTACTTTTATATTTCCCTACCTTCACTTGAATTACCAGATTTGTTTTCAGCTAAAACAAATGTGAAATGCATATTTGAGCAAAAAACCTATTTTTCGATGTATTTTATATTTTAGCATTTTTCATATAATAAATTTATAAATAATTGTGAAGCTACACTAAATCTAGTAAAGGTGCATTACACATTTTTTTAGCATACGGCCGTTAGTTTCGCAATGCTTATGGGGTATAAAATCACACCTCGCATTCAATTAGGTTCGGCCAAGGTTAATTATATCTCTACTAACTTCATTATCAAACAGATATGAATCTTCTTCCGTTAGACAATTTACTTATGGTTCAGGAACATGAAGAATAATGTCACCAGATCCTATATTATCTTCCTCCTCGTCTTCAAGCAATGACAATATTTCATGGGTGTTCTAATCCCTATAATATAAAAAAAAATCATTGAAGTGCATAGAACTAAAAATTCAACAGTACACAAAAAAAACAAAATATCGAATATAAATAACTAAAAAAAAACTGCATATACACCAATTTATCCAACCGGCTATTTATATGGAAATAGTTATTTATATTATACAAATATGGAGCATGTGAACAAAGATGTAGTCTGACTAAATAGCGTTCATTATTCTGGACACCATAATATTATTCTTTGTGTAATATATATTTATCAATATCTATATAAATCTATAACTTCACCACGATAATTAGCATTTCATTTAAATGTATAAAAGAAAAAAGCAATAATAATAAATTTACATGTAGAATAATAGTAATTTACTTACCCAGATCGGGAGGCCACAAATTTACTAGACGACATCCTGAAGTAAACTGATTTATTTCAAGAAAATTATATTTTGCTTACATTATTAATAGAAAACGTGATAGAGAATTATATTAAGGTTAAACTGAAACAAAAAGATAAGTAATTATTACTAAACGTATTTTTCATCATCATCACTAACTCTATAATTTAAGAACGTGGTTTTTTGTAGTATTTGAATAATAATTTTATCTTAGTTTGGTTATGACTTAGGTATATTTTAAATTTTTATGAAGGTAATTTCTAAGAATTTCTTTAGAATTTGAAAAACCAAAATAGTTTAGTTGAGAAAAATAAATATGATTATCCAATGCTTTATAGTGTTTAAAAAAAAATGAATTACAATTGGTGAAGTTCAGAAAATTTATTAAAATTTAAATAAAAATTTAAATAAAATTTATTTTATCTATCACTATATTTAAGCAACGTGATTTTTGGAAAGAGAGGAAATAGTTTAGTTCCTTTTTAAAATTATTATAATTGGTAAAGTTCAGAAATTTCTAAAAATTTGTTTCCGATTTTAAATTTTAATCTTAGTAGCGAAGCCATTGCCTAGTTTGGTGAATATTTTTCTTGCGTCGATTTTTCTAGACGCTATGCGATAATGAGTTAAGCTCACGTTTCTTCCCTGTCAAGTCGATAAAATATGTATAGTCTCTGGTTAAAAATTAATCTAGCCAAAATCTATGAGCCGGGCTCAAGACAAATAATATCAACGACGAGTAAAGTTCTTTCATGTTTGAAGTTAGACGTATGCTAAAACAATATCTTATTTTCTCTTTCATATCATTTCTGAAGAGTTTAAATTAGAAACAACTCTAGTGGTCACCCTTTGTATTCATTAAACCAATTTTTCATATAAGAATACTAGTTGTCATTTTAGATTTGTTGTTGTTCGTCTCATTTTGACTCTTCATTTTCAGCCAAGTTATATTTACATACGAATTATAATGGTCCTAAAAACGACATTAGCGTAGATAGGAAAACTGAACTAGGAGATAAAGTAAATATGAGTAAAAACTATTACTATGATCATATAAATATGTATTATAATACTATATATATATGTCCTAAAATAAATGAATCAGCTTAGCTTTTATAGATATACCATCGTATCAAGTGTTAATGAATACCTGAAAAAGAGCAATAAAGTATAAAAAAAAAATATAATAATTAACCCTTTGTGTGACTTCCGAAATCTCATGTTATCCATTTAATCCAGGTCATCTGAGAGGAAGGCCTTGAACCTACCTACCACTCTGAAGACAAGCTCCACTTTTTTGTAACTGAGAGAGATCTCAACGAACCAATGATTTCTACCTTCTTTGGTAGAACTGTGACACAACTAAATCATTAGTTACCAGATATTTACTTAATAGAGAATTGATAAGGAATTTTGAATAATATAATTCATGCAATAATAACATATGGCAGTAAGTCTTCTTCAATAGTCTATCGATGATGGCAGCAAAGTGAAAATCAGAAAAGGACCTAAAGGAGTCAATTCGAAATTATTCACTAGTTTTGATTTATTTTCATTTTTTCAAGGAGGTCGCATTGAATTCAGTTGCTAATAAGAGACATTTCGCGTCGTGTATCATTAAAAGATTTATACAAATAAAAAATCGGCGTTTGTAGATCAGAAAGGATAAATCAGTTACTAATTGAATTCCATCTTCATCAAATTCAATGTAAATTGGATACAAATAAATGTATTTAGTCGTGTGCGGGTCTAGTGTCGAGCGACTAGATTCATCTCACTATGTCGGTCGGTCTTAGTGTTGCTTCTTTTTTTTAATAACATCATAAAAATCGACTGATTCAAACAAACTTTGTAAACCTTATGTTGTTTTACATTCTATTTTATTTATTATATTTTTTTTAAAGCCGTCGCCTTCAATTCCGTTGATAATAAGAGACATTTCGCGTCGTGTATCATTAAAACTTTATGCAATATAACATTGATATCATTTTTAGAAATGGATTATTATAATGAAAGGTTCGTTGGAAGAAGGTTATTGCTGAAACGTATTTGATTTTGATTAAAAGTATTCAATATTTCACTTTATTTATGCCATCTTTTGTCTTGCAATAAGAAAAGCACGAGTTTAATTAATGAATCGAAATACAGGTTCAAAAGTTAATTAAAAGCCTAGTATTAGCTATTTGCGTATCTAATTTTAATACTGTTTAAGGAAAGTTATAACATACGACTATGTTATGCTGTTTTAAAACAAGAGATAATTGTATGCCTTTCTAAGGATGGGACATCAATTTTTAAATGGCCAATTTTCTCAACAAGCCATGTTAAAATGCTACAGGAAATTTACTTTTCTCTCACTCAATGGATTTGTACGCCCTATTTAACCTGATCTCCTCTATCCTTCATATATGATATCCACCTCATTCATTAGTTACGTTGAGAGTTTCATTCAGGCAAGGCAGAATTTTGTTTTGTGAGACAAGAGTCGAAGTTTTTTATGTATTCCGAAGGGTAAATGTGCTGAATGCTTATAATGTCACTAATAATGAATATTACTGATTATATATAAAATGCACTGAGGACAATAAAATATTACACACTTTAACCTATTAATTACAAGAGAGGTTGTAACGGTATAACTGACAGCAAAAGTCAAGAATTAAGTAGCGTGGAAGTTAGAAACCTTAATGCCTGGACACATAGTCATATAAAATAATAGTCCTAGTATAGATTTAATAAGAGTCGGTATGTCGTAAAAGAGTGAGACACATAGTCGTTTTGACGCTGAATTGAAGCCAAGGCTCACGAAATTACGTATGAAAAAGCAGAGACTAATGTGTGATAGCATTAGTGCCAGGATTTTACTAGAAATTGAGTCTTCAAAAGTACACGAATGGATTCCATTAGAAATTTCATCAGATAAACTCACAAACTTATATCCTCCCTTATAAGTATAAGCACTATAGGTCCATTTATATTCCCTTCATATGAATGATAAGTTTAGAGGAGTTATAAGAACGAAGATACAAGTCATTTTAGCAGTGTGGAGAGCGGGAATATGAGCTTGAATTATGTTTCTAGGAAGAGGATTAATTTTCTTCTTCACTAAATGCATTTTGTTTCACAGAATGTTATAAATTATTGAAAGTGAACCCGTATAGATGCAAAAGATTTCCATGATATTAACCATTAAATTATAATTATTCGTCTTTGGTACAAAAGAGTCAGGATAGGAGGAATCTTTCGGTATTTTCCACACATAAACTCAGCTAGAGATTGCAAAAGGGTGTGTAAATAATT
Organism: Ceratothoa steindachneri; assembly: GCA_963969495.1. Lineage (NCBI taxonomy): Eukaryota > Metazoa > Arthropoda > Malacostraca > Isopoda > Cymothoidae > Ceratothoa > Ceratothoa steindachneri. The sequence goes on along the minus strand of OZ018324.1, from coordinate 45,671,170 downwards.
TTGTATTGTATTTATTTAGTTTTCTCATATTTTTTCTCATTTATTATTATGCATGCATCTATAAAATTCAATAAAAGAACATTAAGATAATAACAATCAAAGCAGAACCTCTAATGGAAAAGGATCTCCACCCAAAGTTACCGATGAGAATGATAAGGAGCGATATTGATTAAGATCCTATAAACTCTCCTCGATAATCCAAGGAGACGGCTGGTTATTGTGCTGGTCATTCTTACTATTTCATCACGTTATTTTCTTTTTCTTTCATTAATGACTTAGTTTGCAGTATAAGTTATAATCGGGTCAGCGTGATAAATACTATAAGCGGATGATACAAATTCATTTTCAACTCACTGCAGCCAGTGTGTTTTTCACGTGCTTTAATAAACAGCTCCCTACTTTTCAGGACGTTAGGCAATGTGCACAGAGCAAACCAGCCTACTTGAATTTTAATGGTCAGCCTGGGGAAAACTCCGGCAGAAGAACAAACATGATTTACCAAGCGTACAGAGATGAGACAATGTCACGCTCGACCGTTTGTGATTCTTACAAGAGGCTCAAAGAGGGCGACGACCAAGTTTCCGATGACCATAGAAGTGGAAAGCCTTTAACAAGCAGAATTAAGGCCAACGTTGAACGCGTGAAGCAGATAGTTTTGGGCGAGCGTCAGCTGAGTGCTCAAATAATTGCAGAAGATTTGCGGAAAGACGGTGCCGAAGATACTGAAGGATAACGAGAAGTAACGGCGCAGTCAGGAATGTCTTGACTTCCTAGAGCATCTTGAAACCGATCAAAACTTGCTGGAAGTGTTATCACGGGCAATGATTGACGAATCTTCGAGTACGACCGGGAGACCAGGCGCCAGAACCTTCAGTAGAAGAATTCCCATTTGTCTAAGCCGATGGAAGCAAGACAGTATAAGTCCAAATTCAAACGCATGTTAATCGCATTTTATGATGGGAGGGGCATCGTCAAAATTGAATTCTTGCCAAAGGGAAAAACAATCAACTAGCATCTTTAAAAAGAGATGGAGTGGCGTTTACTTCATTTGGTGGGCGAGAAAAGGCGAAAGTTATGATAAATTATCTCATGGCTGATTCACCACGATAATGCACCTGCTCAAAACACCATGAGCATCCGTCAGTTCTTGGCTGAAAAAAATATCACCGTGCTCCTGGAGCAACTTCACTACTTACCCGACCTGGATCCATGTGATTTTTTCATTTCCCCAGAACGAAAAATGGGTTTTCTAGGGGACAGGTTTTGCGTAGTGGAAACCTATAAAAAGGGCGTGGAATAGATCTAGCGAAAACCTCAGGAAAATTCTTTAAGAATGCAGTGAAACGGCGCGGGTGAGGATGCAAAAGTGCGTCAGACTATAGGGTGACTATTTTAGAGGGAAAAACTTGTAGTTTGTAGTTTAGATTCAAAATAATTTTTTGTGACTGTACTCTTGTTTCTTTTCTGACACACCTCGTATGTAATGATTTCATTTAAGACAATCGCTACTCAGGTATTATTTGCCATATTGAGAAAGAAATAGAATTCCTTTAAATGAATAAAGCAAAGTACCTTGTTCTAAATGACTAGAGCACATCTTCAGTCACGAGCAGAATTCTACAAATTTGATGAATTATTGCGCATGATTTAATTCCATTCTTCTTTCAAGCTTTTCCAGTCATCGTCAGCATTAGTCTGTTTCCGAGACAAAACTTTCTCTCTAATTATCTTCCATAGGTTTTACCTTGGGTTTTAATTAGGAGTTTATATATTCCACTTCATTAAACCAATATTTTGCCATTTAATAACTACATAAACATCTGTATTGTGTGGCACGGAGCATTGTCCTGCATAAACATAGGCTCACATATTCCCGACGTTTGGAAAGAAGGGATGACTTGTTCTTGAAGGAGATTATTATATGCTTTAGCGTTTCCATTACCACGCGTAAACACACGATTTGTCAGACTTCAAGGCATAAAAACATGCCTCACACCCTGACGTCCTCCACCATCAAATATAACAGGCTTTTTCATAATGGCTGTATTCTAATTCCACTTTTACATCGCTGAATCTGATGTTTTCTATCTGATCCGACAAACAAAAATTTATTTTTACCGCTGTAAAACACATTTTCCACTTTTAAGCAATCCCTGGGACATGTTCAGTAGCGGATACCCACTTACCAGTTTTATTCCTCACACTTTTGAGTAATTAAGTAGCAAGGGAGTTGGCTATGAGTCAAGCCTCTCTCAAGCGACTTTCGAGAGTTAGTGAGAACAATTGAGGTTCATATGTATTATCTGAAACTAGCGTCATGCTCCTTAGACACGAAGTTCCGTGAAATCAACTTAGAAATATAATCCGTATTTAGTCAGCTACAATGACAAAAAAATTAACTTGTCCTCCACCCACCCCAAATGACTCTTTAGCATCTTTTTATGGTGTTTTCAAAACGCACAAAAAACAAGTGCACCCCACGCCCAATTATATACACCGAAACTTTGCCACTAAATGCTTTGTATACTTCTTAACCTTATTACGCGGCAGCAACTCTAGCACGCTTATATAGTATAGAAGCCGCTGTTCTCTTCCTTAACAGGGAGACAACCGAACTAAAATAAAAAATCTTATTCAAACACCTTCCGAAATATCTCGTTCATAAAATATAGGGTTATGGATAATTAATATTGTGAGGGTATTGAACGTACATACTCACATGCTGCCAGACAATCATGGAAAGAAAGAAATTTGTCGTTTGAGTTGACCTTCGTCTCCTCCTTCTCTCGCCCCACCCTTCGCCCCACTGGAAGTCGAATGAAAAGAACGCCTATCTCCCAAAGAAGCTTAAATCTTATTTGCATTCTTTATGATAGCATGGAGATTGTCCGGAAGGCGCTGCGATAAGCGAATTGTCGTGAATGGAATCTCTCTCTCGGTATAAATAATATCGCCGTCCATCTCTCTAGAGCAGTGTCCCAAACCAACTCGCGTACCCCTCACGTTGAACGAGAGTCGTTCCTGTAACGTATCGACTGCCAACGCGCCGACGAGTAAACCTGGTCGCTGTCTCAAAATTGTTCCTGGAAGTAAATCCCGCCCCGCAGAATCTGTGACTTGAAGAGTACGCTCTGTTGCTCAACTTAACTTGAGTTAGAAAAGGAACATCTAAATAGTTACCGGAAGTTACTATTTGTTAGTGTCACATCAAGTTAGGAGTGAACTAAGCGGAAATGCAGCCGGCAGCCCCAAACCCGTCGTCTTATCCTCCCTCTCCCCAAGAACTCATGTTAACGCCAGCCGAACCACCCCGTCTGGACCTTAGTAGTCGTCTCTCCAATCCATCACAATTAATGGTAATCTGTAAACCTATTGTCCCTCTATTCTTAAATTACCTATTTAATTAACCGTGATTGATACTCCCATTGACTCATTATAAATCTAGTCGCTTAACGTCATTGTTTAATATTTAATCCTTAATTTTGCCTGTTAACTATTGCTAATTATTATATTTGTGTAAAGTAAAGCTTATTTTGTGTACGTGTGTTTATTTGTGGCTCCTCCTTTTTGACGTACCCTTGCAAGATTTTAATTAAGCATCCCTTCGGCTAATTCATTCAACTTGTATTTTGCAATCTTATAATTCAACAATCACAAACCTCCCCCTAGTAACAAGTGGGACTTTTATGGTGAGAATCCTGGCTACGGCATAACACGCCTCTAACCAGCTTTCGCACGTTCAGTAGAAATTAAAGCCTATATATATATATATATATATATATATATATATATATATATATATATATATATATATATATATATATATGATCGTAGGATTGAGTCATAGGGTCAATACCACTGACTAAAACAAAAGCGGTGTGTCCAGATCAAGGACTAGAATAATTATTGTACCAGACATGAGCAATTCTACGACATATATCACTCAACCTATTGTAAAAGCAAATCTTATTAAGAGCTCAAATTACATATTATCAGTAATCGATGTTGATTCCCTTTTCAGAAACGTACCAGTAGCTTAGACGTAATCTGTTGTCATAAAAAACGATCGAACTTAGAAGATTTCAACATTAATTAATACCGATAATTTTATTGGATTGCTCGAAGTATGTGTAACAAATAATGGCTTCTCATGTGAAAAGCTTTCCTAGGCCTATAAATGTTGGTTTTCAAAGGCGAGTTCATTACTGAGGTATTATGAGGAATACTTATTGAATAATTTCAAACGACACTTTTGTCTATTATGGTGCCTTTAAGATGTGCTTCTCCATCTTTCTCACAACCCTACGAGTTTGCAGCCCCAAATATATTGTTGAAGGAATTAATAAAATGAAAAGAATATTTTCATATTTTGCTATCTCTCAACAAATTCTTTGAACAATAAAACCTACTATGGAAAAGTAAGGAATAAAACATTTCTAGTAGAGAGACATAAATACTTTATTAGAAAAGGCAATACACTTTATGAACTTCTTAATCACATGCAAGAAACAAAACTGCCAATTAACTGGAATCAGAACAAAAAGCTTTACAACTAAAAATCAGATTAAAACGATTAGTAATGGAGCCATAATCCTTGAAATGATTTCAGAATTCATGCATCACATGTGAGAAGTAACGCTGCATTTAAGACCCAGTCAATGAAGAGAGAGAAGGTAAATAAAAAGCAAATCGAATAAGTAGTTATTGCAGGTCATGACGTAAATGATTGCATGAAATAAAATCTTGAATAGAAAAGAATCTTGGCTTCAAGGCGACTGGTCAAATAAGCTTTGATGAAGGTCTCAAAAAGATTTAGCAAACGTTAGAGGGCGTACCACTAAACTTGCATAAAAAACAGAGATAAGACTTGAAGACAATAGTGACATGAGCTTTGAGATATAGTTTGCTATGGAAGATGAACCGGCCATTTTAAATTAAGGTGAAAGAAAAACGGGGACAAAAGAATGTTAAGAAAAGTTACAATACATTTACAGCGAGACACATCTCAATGAGAGATAAACCAGCATATACTAAATCTTGTTTTCATTGACCTTTTATTTTTTTTTCGAGGAATATTTAGCAATGCTGTTTTTAACGGTAGAATATTTCTAATAGCATAACTAAACAAACCTAAGAAGAAAGCGAAGAGTCTTGTGTGTACTCAGCATAGAAAAGATATGAAAGACCTAGGCACAGCATAAGGATGCTTCGAAATGAAGCAAATTCCAGAAGGATAAAAAAACAAGAAGCAAAGATTTCGGAACACCAAAACGCACATCCAGTGGAATAGATATGTCAATCACGGTATCAACAAATCGAGAGGAGAGAAAATTTTCATGCAAACGAAGAGTACGTACAGTGTTAACGCCATTAGCAAAGGCTGCAAAGAAATTAAAAGTTAATAAAATGAAAAATTGCGCATAATTAGTCTATCGATGGAGGCGGAAAATTCCATATAGGAAAGCATATGAAGTGTGGAGTCAAGCCTTGAATCTTGGCTAAAGGAGTGGATTGATATAATAGGAAGATATGTGCTCAAGTATCTGTTCTGATCAGCCTTTTAATAACTTCGGAAGGAAACCGAGATTCAGGTATTTTGTGGTATCTCGACGGTCTTTTTTTCTATGTAAAATTTCTTCAATTTTTTTTGAAAAGCAGCTGTTTAAAATTGTATGATACTACACAAAATTAGAGAGAGTTTTATACATTTGAAGGATTGAAAGAAGAACAACACGAATTTTTACTCTTTGCACGAACACGAAATCGATCGAGGAGTTTAAGCAGAAGGATAGGAAGAATTCTAAAATCCCGAAGATTGAGAATCGAGTTTACTATTTAACTTGATACCTAACTGTGGAAGAATGAGAGAGAAAAGGAATTTTTTTTTCCTCTCTCCACCTCCTCCAGTACCTCGGTTCCCCCCCCCCCTCTGACTTTCCCAGTTCGCCGTTGACGGTTTTCCCCAAGCAATTCGCGCGAGGGCGAAACACCATTGTCGCAGACGAATTTAGTCGACCTCACGTCCCGCTCACAAAGCTGTATTTATCTGCCCTATATAGTGCGAAAATTAGAGCAATGGACTGACCATTTAGGAGGTATTGCTACTTCTCTCTATGGACCCTTATCGTGGCCCGAGTCAATTAAAAAAATATGTTAGCGATGAATCTCTTTCTCCATCTCGATAATTTCGGAGTATATATTAGATACTTCGGAGTTCACAAGCAGATTGTTTCTGAAGCCACCGTCCAGTACGTTAGCAGTTAACGCCTTCCTTATTCGAGAGAAAACGACTACATTCTCGTCCAGAGAAGAATTGAGTAATTTTCCAAGAGCTAGTCATCACTCAGTCTTGTTCGTGGAGAGAGTTTTAGGCGCGCTTGAACCCTTCTCACCACGTCTTCGGATTTTAAGGATAGGACAAGCCATCCCGTAATCATCCTCCCTTTGCCTCTTACGGATAAGAGGCCCCACATTAAATTTCTCGAAGGTAGATTGAGCGTCTCGGGAGATGCCCAAAAGTTCAGGGTCAAACTTACCTCCCTGGTTCTACTCGCCGCACATTAAGGTAAAAGGGATTTAACCAACACTTCGTCACGGTCCTCGCACTTTTACCGCGTCGAAAATCAAGGATCCCCTTTTCTCTAAAACTTGAAAATAATTGTAGAATCATTTCTTAATAAATTATCCCTGTGTTAACTTAATTTATAGTGGCAATCATCTTAGCCGTAAACCGTCACTAAGTGCATTGCCATTTAACTTGCCCTATATGTTTTTGTAATCTTTAGTCCTATTAAAGTATATTTTTGTAGCCGTGTTAGAATATTCCTTGGCCTAGCAACTGTGTATTTAACGCACTCTTAGAGCCATCCTCAGGTGGTGCCTTAATTTCGGTCCGCCAGTAGGCCAGTGTTCGTATAATAGCGTACACCTGGTCATACCAAGACACTAAGTCTGACCTAATAAGATCCATCTATACTTTTTAATCCACAGTCCTTAATTTGTCCTTAAACACTGCTAGGAAAAAAAGTTGTGATAAATTATAGTTAAGAGTATATAATGGGAAGAATTTGGGACTCGTTTCTACGGTTGCGCTTTTAAAACTTCATAGTTTTATGAAATTTTAAAGTTTTTCGAAGCATACTATTGTAACTAGAAAGCCACGATAATCATTTAATATTTGAGTAATCTTAGTGATATACCAAAGGTTGCATAGTCATTCCAACAATTTAGAGATTTTTGGCGCTCGCCTGTCGGGATAAAGAGATTTCTCCATTGCATGCGAAAAATAAACACTGTAGACATTCACCAGGAAGCATGGAAGATACACAAAGTACTTTCTTTACCATGCTTTTCTTAATGTAGTTTTGAATAAAGCGTAGTGGAAATTATTATGACCATGATGGGAACTGCGGATGAAGAGAGGGCGGCACGCATCTCGTTTAGTATAAACAATTTGTTGAAATGTTTTCCGTCTCGAACTTCTACGACCGTGTGTGTTTGGTAAACGATATCCCACCCTAAAAACTTAGTCTCTGTTCGGTAACCACAACGTCCTGGCATATGCCTGCATAACCGGATTACCAAACACCCCTCCTTCCCACTCGCCTCGCGGATCACCAGAAAGGCCTCCCAACAACCACGAGATGCTCCAATCATCAGAGTTCTTGTCCGGCGAGCCTAACATTGGTTAAACCAGCAATATTTCCCTTAAGAATTGGGATTTAATTTCACTTCCTAGCGAAATTAGAGGAGCGTCGACCAAAAGCCACAAGATGCCTTTAGGGCTAAGTGAAAGACCCTCGAAGAAGCGCCGTTAGAGGAGAAGGCTTAATCCCTAAGACCTCATCTTCCTCTCCTTCCCCTACCCCCAGTGGAGTGGTAAAGTATATAGGAGGATAACTGTAGAGGAACTAGGAAGATCAAGTTAGTGAAGGAGACGACGAAATCCCACTAGAGTGCACCGCAATCAAAAAAGGGACAGAGAAGAAGCTCATTCTGCGCCAGTTCCTAGGGGTCACACCGAAATTTAGTTTAGCTTGTATTGAGAAACAAGTTTATTCATCTCTCGTCAGAGAAAACCTGTATCCCGGTTTACAACAAAACCCAGAGATAGTCTTTGCTATTAAGGAATACTCCAAAGTGAACTCCCTCAAACACTCCGCATTCTTCAAAAGATTCATTTGTTTGCTCATCGCTCGTCAGTGCAAATCATTCGAAGATTAACTAGAAGATTGGAAGAAACATACCTTTATGGTCCCGTTGTTCAAATCATCTGACTAAGACAACGTGCTTTACGCCATCCATCGCCCACACCGAAATCACCTGTTGCTTCAAGCCTATCCCCGTGCCAGCCAAACAACTGGAGTGTCTGTGAACGTGTCCACGCGCCTAGGCGAAAAAACATTCTTGCCTCTACATCAAAATTTAGGCCAAGGTCAGTCAATCGCCAGTCGGATTCACGTGTGGTTGTTTTAAAGGTAAAGAAATTCCATTATTTTTAAAGGTCAATTAGCGTCCAATATTAAAGTAAGCTTTGAGGCAACCATTACTTTATATTCATTTGTTTAAATTAATTAGAGTCATTTAAACTCGTTTAATTCATAACTGTATAATTTGTTTTGTTAGATTTCATTTTTGTTTCATGAAATTAAAGATCTATTTTCTTAGAATTATTTAATTCGATCCTCAAAACGCTAAGCATGGTACTAGAAATCCTCAAAGATTAAAATAACGTAATAATAATAATATAGCAATCTTAGAGAAAACGTAATCAAGTTTTTGAAGTACGTAACAAACCTATACGTATGTACACCACCACTCAGTCCTTGCAATACCACGACACTGTAACCTGCATTAAATACTGGTGGTGAATCGTACTAGCTAGAGATTGCGGCAAAAGCTGTCCCATATGATTCTGCCTTGGAAGCAGGGCAGAAATAGCGTTCTAATCTTACTTTGCAAAACGAAGTGAGAACTCTGTTAAAACCGAATTATGGAGCCAAAAGTTCTCACTCATAAGTGGAGTATGCTTGCTGCTTTTCCACTGTTTGCTGGAGAAAAACGCAACGGACTCAGTTGAAGCATTTACTATTTGATAAAGATCACCCTTCGTTGCGAAATGAGAACAATCTGTAATTAGTTGGTAAATTGCGTCGTTAGGTAATGGGATGTAGCTTGATTGAGTTTAACAGTGCATCATTTGTAGAATCGATTGCTTCATATTAAGCATTATTTCAAACTAGCTTCCATTATTTGAGGTAAAGTCGGGCGGTTTCAGTCATGAGAACTACAATTGCAGTTAAAAAAAATCCTCTGTTAATAGTCTACCATAATAAGAAATTGACGTAATCTTTTGTTATCCGTCAGGTCTGGCTTTCCTCTAATTTCGGTGACATTGCATTTTGGATGATTAGTCCTGCAGTAGATATAAGGTGGCATAATAAATCAAACCTTTCCTCAATAAGTCGTTTTATTCTATGTTATTTGCAGATAATTTTCCGCCTTTATTATTGAGACCTTATCGAGATATTCCATATGATCATTGTTGTTTAGGAGAAAATTAGAATGTAGTCGATATAGATGAAAACAAGTCTAAATTACAAAAAAAGAATGTCCATTTGCCGCCTAAAATGTGAAACTTGCACTTATAAGACTTGAAGCATCCTTACATATTCGTTTAATCCAAAGTGAGTCGATAACCCTGTCTTCTCTTTATCTACTTGGTTCCTTGGCATTTGATTATCTAAATTAGAAAGAAAGAAAACAATTTTTCCTTTAAGAGGATTAGCCACAATTTGGATTCAAGGTAAAGGATAATGATCCTGTTCTCATATTGCATTCATGAATCATAGATCACCAATTATTATTAAATACATAGACGTGTTATTTTGTACCATATAAATTTGTTAAGCCTATGGTAAACTCGATGGACGCAAAAATATAATTTCAAAAGAGCTTTAAATTTTACTTTGGTAAATTATAATTTTTAAATTGGCAGTAGTCTAGGACGGGGGAAAATTGGTAGAGCCCTACCATTCTCGATTCAGTGAACTATCGAGTTAGGTAGAAAAAGCCAACATTACTAACTCTTGGTTATATATCAACTGGGCTAGCTTTATTTACTTTACATAATAGCATTGTCTAATAGTCAATAAGAATATCACTAACACAATCTTTCAATAGATCGAAATGAGCAAGGAAATTAGCACCTAAAAATAGTGACGTAGTATCCGCAACGATGAACACCCACAAAAATTAAGTGCAGAAACTCGAAATTGCAACAACTAATTGTACTTCACCATATACTTTCATAGCTTTACCATTAGCAGTTGAAATATTTTCAGTGAATGACGCATTTCGAAATATTTCACAAGATTTAACGAAAGTATAGATAAACTGCCAAAGGTATTGTAGGGGAATAGTCACTTCCCCCCCCCCCCCCCATTCACTCTTGGTGGAGTCACAAGGCGGTTACCGCAAAGACATCCGGCCCAGGCATCGGCGGGTCAAAAGCGTAAACGCAGCGTCGCACAACTCGGTGCCATGAAAGATCTAAAGAGAGTGAGATCCAGTTTCACGTCAAATAAGAAATTGGAGACGTGTTTCTCCCAAGTTCGAAGGCTAACGAGGAGCCGATGTAAGATTCGGTGGGAAAAATCATTGGGCATAAGAACTCTCCGGGGGCCGTCCTTAAGCCCCTCCCTCCCTTACCACTCCCCCAGCGGGGTGACTAGGTATAAATGAGGAACACTGAGGAAAATCGGGGTAGTATACGTCAGTCTCTAGATGAAGAAGTCCTCGGATCAAAACCGAGCTACCGAGACTAGAGAGGTAGATTACTTGGGTCGCCAGACCAAGAAGTACCCTGCAAGAAAGGCAGGGCTACCTACCTTAAGGGGCTAAGAAGCAGCTCATCCTCGAGCTAGTCCCTGGTTATCAAACCAAACGATAAGTTAACTTTGTTAAGTTTAACTTACTCTCGCTAGAGACTCCTCATATCCTGGTGCACCTTAAACACCAGGGGTATTCCTCGTCCTTGAGGAATTAAGAAAAGAAGAAGGAAATGGCTTGCCTCTCGAGCCCGTTACTCGGTGGCCACACCGAACTCCTAAGTTAACTTGGTAAGGAACCAAGTTCAAATTATTCTCGTCAGAGAAACCCTCCTCCGTTATACTCACCCTTGAGGAAAACTGTAACTAAGAAGAAGCTTATCCTCGAGCTAGTTCCTGGTTACCAAACTGAACTTTAAGTAACTTATTCTCGTCAGAGAAACCCCGTCTCATCGATCGTCGCCCTTGAAGAAGACCCTCCCCGAGTTCAGTCCTCATCCATGAGGAATTAAGTAACGAAGGAGAAAAGCTTCCCCTTGAGCTCGGTCCTTGGTGGTCACACTGCACTCCAAGTTAACTTGGTTTAAGAACCAAGTTCAACTCCCTCTCGCCAGAGAGACGACCACTACCTTGGTGTTGCATAAAGCACCGTAATTGTTCTCGTCCGTGAAGACCCCCCTCCCGGAATACCGTGTGGACCCCCCAGCTGCTCCCCTTGCTAAAGCGACTTTATGATCCTGCCCATCTACATCTGGCCAGGCAGCACGCGTCGTGAGTCAATAACATTCCTGAGGCCTTTTAAACTCCAGATGAGTCCGTAAGCCTAAATCTTATATTATTGTTGTTTGTAGAGAAATTAACCAATTTTTGAGGGTCAAACTAATTTAATTATTTCTTGTTTATGATAATATTATTGCTGTAGTTTATTGTTTAGATGTTGTGTATTCAATTGATAAAGGTAAAATGTAAGTTTATTTTGGGAATTATTTACGTTTCTTTATATCCTTACGTGTTTCGGAACAGCTCTGTTCTTTGAGATATTAAGATATCAATATATTAGCACTCTTAGAACAAAAAAAGGGGGGGGCATTCTACGACAGGTATTAACTAAAAATGCACATTTATTCCTTTTTAGTCTCGCAGCGTCTACAATCACTGCTAGCAGGCTGGTCGTGGAATAGATAACGGCCTGCTATGTTAAATACCGAGGAGCGGAAGTAGCTGCCTTAGTTCAGCCATTTTTATCTGATTCCATTTCGCCTTCTAGGTGAAAAGGTTCGGCTGAAGTGGTGTTAAATCTGTAATTCTTCAACTACAAAATGTTCAGCTCAATCCATATTGTCCATAGAAGTATGAGTTAGAATAAGAGAAAAACTATCTAAACGAGTGTTTAGAATATTAATTTTGACACCTTTTACCTCAATATATCTTAGAAAGTTCATTAAATAATATAGATAAATATCTATCTCTACTCTTATAGAAGTTACAAACTATCTTCAATGACAGTTATATAGTTAGGCTGGCACAATCTCAAAGTATTGCTTTAGTGATCAGTAGCTCATCCCACAATGCTTATGAATCTTTTCGAAATCTATCATCTCTGCCCGTAGTATTTGAAGTACAGCTGTAGCAGGTAGTTGGTACTACATTTAAAAATGAATACTGCAATTTACTCATCCCACAAAAATTTCTCATTGGCTTTGTATAATCTAGCTAGCTTTGTCGGGTATAAATCACTCCCACAATGCCCATGAATCTTTTCAAAATCTCTCATCTCTGCCTACAGTATTTGAAGTACAGCTGTAGCAGGTAGTTGGTACTACATTTAAAAATGAATACTGCTATTCACTGTTACAAGTCTGAAATTTAATGTTTTTTTTATATTGATATAATAGATTTCCTAAATTTCCTGTTAGTGTTTTGATGATATTAAAAGGGAAGATATTGCGTTTATTTCATTTTCAATCCCATTTCACAGAAATTATTTCAGCCAATAAGAAGTGTAGACAGAATACTGAGGAGTATTTGTCTTTATGGCTCTGTAAAAGATCCCGTATGATCAAAAGCAACATACATATGCATCTGATATGCAAAAACTCAATTACAAATGAAGCTATGAATACATAAATACTTATAGAACATTCAAAAGAAAACCATGAAAACTATACAAACCCTTTGCTAATTTCGAGAAATTGAAGAGATATTGATAAGAAAACTACCATTTTATCTATTTTTTAAAAAATTGCCTAAACAAGGGAAAGTGGGTTGATTGCACCTATTGAGTTAGCGCAAATAATTGCAAAAAATGGAAGTGGCAAAGAGTGGATAAAATTATTACACACTCTTTGTTTGAAATTCTCATGAACACTTTGTTGAATCAAGATTCAAGAGAAGTTAAAAGCATTTCTGCTATATAACGATTCACTTTGAAGAAAAATTGAGGAAACTTTATCTGATGTAAAGAAATAACTTGTTGGGAAACCAAAAAATATGATGAATTCTTACTTCAAATTGAAGAATCTACAATAAGTGATAACATAAACAGCTCTTATGGTATGAGTAAGTTTCATAGATGATATCTGTAAACATTGTGACGAAATGTTGTTCGTTAACGTTTAGAAACTGAGACTTTTGATTTATCTATTTTTGAGGCTTGAAAATTTTGGTTCGAAGAAAAACAAGTACCCTTGGAAAATTTGTTATCTTATGTATAAAAAGGTGCTCCATCCATGGTTGTTAACATAAAGGTTTATTGCTTAACTGAAAAAAGCTATGCCCTTCTATTCTTAGGGTGCATTATGTTCTATACCGCCATCAATTAGTTGCTTAAAATATTAGTTCGGATCTTCATACGTCACTGAAAATAGTTATTAAAACCGTCAATAAAGATAAATCTCACAGCAAATATGACAGATTTTGTAAAAGTTTAGATTTATAGCGTAAAGCAGCAATAAGACTTCTTCTGTATGCATAAGTCGGCTGAATTTCAAAAGGGAACTGCTTGGCAAGATATATAAGCCTATTTGATAAGGTCATCAAATGAATGAAAATTAAAGGATGAAGAATTGTCGCAGGAAACAAGAAACAACAAAAGTGATATCGATATTATGGTATGGAATTTTTTAAAGTTTAATGAAGTTTCACTACAGCTTCAAAGTAAATTATGCACGATGTCTTACGACTAGTATGGAAGGTTTCGTGAGTTTAGATCTGATAACATCGTATGTTACGACTTGAGAAGGCACGATGCATGAAACGTCGTCTGATACAGCTGCTGAAGAAGATTATGCCAGTTACAAGTGGAGAAGGTACGATGCCCAACGTAGGAGGAGAGTTTCAGTCGTTTAGAGATGTGAATCGCTTATGTCGAATGACATGGGATAGAAGGATGTAATGAGACCCCTTTAAGGTGATGGATTTATGTTTGAGACTCTCTTCTCTCTCAAGAATTTTTATCATTTTTATATGCGCATTTCAACTGAATGTAGTTACATAAGATATTAAACATATTAGGAGTGGTTTTATAATAATAGTGGGGTTATATTTAATTTAGTTACTATGTTTTGTAAATTTTTCAATTGTATCAATGGTTTTATAGAGCAATAAGTATATCGTTATCTTTATAATAAGGTTAATGTGCCAGAAATTTCATACAACTGAGCCAATGTGAATACATTTTAAAGATAGAGGATACTTCAACCTTGGTATTAACCAATAGTATATAATTCAAGGTGATTAGAGGTTGAGCTAGACATGGTTTAGCTGGATCTGTCGTTAGCAAAAAAAAACTTCAGTGAAACCACATAAAAGTAGCGGGCGGTATTAAGGGATTTGCTACTTAAGAAGGAAGATTGCTTCTAGTTGTCATAGTGGTTAACGGAAACAGAGAGGCTGGGTTAGCAAGAATGGGATTGGGAAAATGGAATGTCTGATTAAGATATTGCAGTTTTAGTTTCGGACATTAGTGTACAATTTATGGGAATTTCTTAGGTCTCATTTCATGCCTATCTAATAATATTTTAATTATTATTTTAATTATTATTATAACAAAAATAATATTAATAATAGTACAGTTGGAGTTTAAATATATCTAAGGGTGTAATCCTAACACTATGCTAGATTGTAAGCGTGTTCTGAAAAGATTTATTGGAAAATTAAGAAGTTTTCAAATCAATATAGAGTAGAATAATTTCAATGTATTTCAAAGTTAAAAGAATTAATTGGTATCTTTGATACGAAACTATTAAAACATACATAAAACAGTTATTAAAATTGAGAAAGAACAATTTAAGTATCCATAGAGGATCGATAATTTTGTTGGAAAAGTTAATTTTTAGAGACTAAAATTGAGCAACATGTTGCTCTGTTGAAAAGTGTATTCTTTTTAGTTTTGTATCTAAATGGTTCGAGAATGAAGGGATCAACAGCTTGAGGAGCTGATACTGGTGTGGCTGTATTCTTTCGTCGATTGTAGTTTGGGAGAACCTGGGCTCCAAAGTTTCATCCTTGTTGAAGTAGGATTGGTAAAACGGCGATAAAACCATAGTCTTTTTGAAATTTTATTATCTATAAAATCAAAATGATATACATACCTTGACAAATTCTTGACATTTCTGAACACTATTGCGGAAAGTTTTGTTCTCAAATGCTCACGTCCCAAACTATTCTAAACTATTTCTTGATTTCGAAAGTAGAATCATTATCTATTTTAATTAACACGTTTTGCCGCTGAACACTTTACTATTATTAACTAGTATTGTCTAATATGTTTTTATTTGATTTTTTAATCTAATGGTGAAATATCATTTGAATTTATCAGTTAATCTATTCTTCTTTTATGTCAACACGCTTGGCCTTCTCCTATTTTCCCCTTCATATGTTAAGTGTGTCTTGAAGGAATTTATTGAAAAATTAAGATACTTTTAAATTAATATAGAGAAGAAGAATACTTAGTAGACATTTTAAATGGCATTATATTAATTGGATTGTGGCCACCTATCGTACTAACCTCTACAAAAAATTCATACTTTTAAACACAATAAAAAGATAACAATACTATGTGTGAATGCTCATAACTATGTTATTTAACATTGGGGATCAGGCCTTACGCTTAATCTTTTCTCTGTTACTTCCAATTTATCCTTTTCTATTCATTCACGTGTAAAATTATTCCATTCATTCTTTAGTTTCATAACTAGGAAACTACAATTTGCTTCACTATAATTATTTTTTTATACCTAACTACTATTCTTTCATTAAAATTTACCTTCTTAATTTATGTTTTATGTAAAGGGATCGACGAGGTTATGTCTTTTTCTATGTGGAATAATAGTGGGTGCTGTTATTTCATCCATCAAAAATTGGCGGTCTTGGCGGGAAGTCTTCTGCACACTAAGACTATGAGAGTTAAATAAAATTTCCATTCCGGAGGTCTTAGGCAGACCTTGACAACACTGGCTTTTATGCTTCTAAATATAGAATGTGTTTTCTATTCCTTTTATTCTATTCTTTCTTTAATTATATACTTTCATATTTTAGTTTGTTACTTGCTTAATTATGGGAAAAATTCATATACATATGTATATATTGAGGATCACAGATATTTGTTTACGCCGTCGTTCCGTTCGGATGACTCTGAAAGGTTCTATTTTGATAGTAAAGTGTTTATCTGCTGATAACTTTCGTATTATTCATATACGATTTAATATCTTCTAGAGTTACATAGATTATACCTGTAGGTTATCGTACACCAATTTCTGAAAACTTGGATTTTCTCTGCCAAATGATATGTAAGATGGTATGATATAACTATAGGTCTTCTAATCTGTTTGGACGGTACTATATGTCATCGATACGTTTTTACTTTTCTCTCCATAGCTTAACTACTTTCTTTACACATCTCTTCTTACAAATTTTCTGCGTCATCTACCCTCATTGACTCTGCCTTTTCAATTTTATACAATAAATTCACCATTAAATCCTAAATTGTCTTTATTTTATTGTGCTTACGTGAATTAAATTATATCTAAAAAATCTTCTTATTAAATATTATTACCTTTTACGCTGTACACTACCTAGTGTAAAATAGTTTGTGGCGTTCAACTCTATATTGGACAAGCGCCTTGTGTCACTATTTGCTTGCAACCTTCATACAAAATTTGCAAGAGCACTCCTGCCAGTACAACAACTATAAAATAGGCAACTGTAATTTGATTGCTTCTTTAGAAATGCCTATTTCTAATAGGCAAACTGGTGAATCGTTCGAGTGACAGACGATTCAGATTTCTTTAAATAAATTGGTCACATTGTGGCAGGAGCACATTATGAAGAGTAAAAAAACGATCAAACTAGTTAAAGCTTGATCTATTTGCGACCTGCCTAGACAACAGACCCTTGGCATTGGACTTCGACAGACAAAGATCTCTGCTCAAGTCGTCGAGATATTTTATGTTGGAGTAGCATAGGTAAATTTCCTCAGTTCCACCTCCACAATTATAGGATGGATCTATAATGTCTTCCTCCTCAGACTTAGAGGTATCTTCTAAAGAGGATAC
Organism: Ceratothoa steindachneri; assembly: GCA_963969495.1. Taxonomy (NCBI): domain Eukaryota; kingdom Metazoa; phylum Arthropoda; class Malacostraca; order Isopoda; family Cymothoidae; genus Ceratothoa; species Ceratothoa steindachneri. Next base: position 45,653,787 of record OZ018324.1, on the reverse strand, counting down.
TATCTCTCTTTCCAGCGAAGTGGGTAGCGTGAGCTCATAGCAGTTTGGTATCAGAACGATGGATAATGGAAGAGCCGAATACATGGTAGAAGTAGCGTTCTTGCTAGACCGATGTTTGAAAGAGTCCATTGTGCAACAATAACAATTTTTGGAGTTTTCAAAACCGCTCAATTCCTGTAATAGTGAAGTTTATGGTTTTCTTTTCTCTCCTGTACCATACTAGATAAAAGCTAAACTTAAATTGCTATTATGAAAGAAAATCTGTTTTTATTTATTACTTATGGTTATGACGGTTCCGTAAAATAATTCATATCTTATACATTTTTTATTTAATATTAGAATTTTACAAATTTATATTTAAACCATTCAAATTTTAACAATTTAAAATTTTTATATAAGGTAATACTTAAAATAGGCGTTCTCTCAGATAGCGATCTGAGAGAACGCCTATTTTAAGTCTTACCTCCTCGTGTATGTGAGAAGAACTTCCGAGGGCTTTGAGGAAGACTGTCTGCCAAAAATAGCCTTTTAACGTATAATTAATTGTGTTACTGCAATAATTTTTCCTAATTTATAAAGATGCGGCGGGTATGGAAAATAAAATTAATTTTCCATTCTCTTCAAAAAGCAAGGGTGACTCTTGAAAAGGCCAATCAAAAGTTAGTGTTTTGGCTATTCGAGGGAACACCTATTTTAAGTGTTACGTTCTCGTGTATATGAGAAGAGCTCCTTCCGAGGGCTTTGAGGAAGACTGTCTCTGCCAAAAATAGCCTTTTAATAAGAATTTTTTAATCTGCTATCTTTTTTATTCTATCATGTAAATTGTGGATCACTTTTCCTGTATTTATCTCTTTTATAAATGAATGTGTTTGGTAAAAACCAAGCTAAATTGCTGAGCTTTTGATCTCACTCGATCATCTTCCAGACGTTTTGATATGTTCTTGCCTCTTTACCGATATAATGAGTTGAGTGAGATCTTACAGAATGAAAGATGCTCTACTCAATTTGGTAGATGCTGGGATAATAGTAGATAAAAGTAGGTGAAATTCGAAGCAGGGAGGGGTATTTTGCCCTAGTATGATGGCATCACATTATGTTTTTTATTTGGATTTTTCATTTTTGACTTATTTGTGGTATGTCGTGTTTTTTTGTTTGTTTCTTTTCGTGTTGTTCGCGTATTCTTCTTATTGTTAATGTTTCAATTTTTGTGTACTTATTTTTGGGTTATTTTCTTGATCATTCAAGCATGTAATAGCTGTTAGCTTAGCAATTTACCTTGTGGTGTTTTAATATTTTGTTATTTGGTCTCTCTGTTTTTTGTTTCGGTTGTACTGTGTTAGTATTTTTGTGTTCCTTTTATGTGTATATTTGATGAAATGTTTTCCTGTGAGCAGAAATTAGTACTTGGGAACTGGCTACGAAGTGAGACTTTCTCTCGTAGTCGTGCAGGTATATTAAGCCTGCCACCTGTTCCGTGTAATTCCTAAATAATAACATTCGTAAGGGTTGAACAGGCCCTTCTTCCCAATTTCTGGGTGAAGATGTTAATAGGGTCCAGTTTTTCCTTCTATAGATATCCATCTGCCGATGTTGGTCATGCCTTCTGGCTTTATTAATTATTAGGGATACGGAGTTCTGTCCGCGTTGCAGTTTTCTCATTAAGGTATTGCTGGCCGCTTGAGTCATTATTGCGGGGTAGAAGAGCTTAACCCGGAAGTACATCAAATATAATTTGCCAATGTTGGTCAAGATAAGATCTCTAAACCTGTATAGCTGAGAGGATTCTCTCTTTTCAAGGTTTCGCCTCTCCTTGTAGTGTCTTGAGTATCCGTGGTCGGAGATCTTTATGCCAAAACCGTGCCTTCGGTGGAGTAGCCGATCTCCTCCCATCGATGATGATGGGCCACGTCAACGTGTGGCTTATTAGGGCGGTTTTCAACTTGTCCCTATTAGTTCTAATCTTCCAGCGTCTCTGGAAGATTTGGGTGACGTCATCTGAAAATTACAGATACATCGTGTCCCTGTGCACCGGTATTGGAAGGTCGATGATAAAGACTAAGTAAGGCCGTGGGCTCAGGCAACTTCTCTGTGGAACGCCCGCCTTGAGTTCGAATTCAGGTCCTCTGCATCCTTCGATCATGAGACATGCCCTTCTATCCATGACCAAATCACAAAGGATCCTCCCTAGGATTAGTTCCAGCTAGCGTTTCAGGATCTTGTATTGAAGTCTTTTGAGCAAGACTTTATCGAAGGCCTTCTGCACGTCCCTCAACACAATGTCTACATAGTACCCATTTTCTGGGCAATGGACTACTTTTCCGGTTAGAGGCATCAGGGGTGTTTTTCTGCACCTTTTTTGGCCGAACCTGTGTTGTTGGGGGTTATGCGCTCCTAACTCGCTCAGTTGAGCTTGTAGCCTATTAACTATGATCTTTTCTAGATCTTGCCGTGTATCTCCAGAAGAGAGATCGTGCGATAGTTAGGCACCTGGTCTTGAGGCTTGTTTCCTTCGGGATAAAGATGATTTAAGCCATCTTGTACCCGTATAGTAAGTCTTTTGTAATGCGCTCTTCAAGGCCTGAGGTCTTCTTAGAGCGCACGTTGTGTTGAAATGAGAATAGAAATTCAATTAAAATTCAAGAGGGGGAGAAGGCAATACTAAAAAGATGCGTTTTCAGGAGACGCTTCAATGTGGTAAGAGAGGGAGAAGACCTGATTTCAGCAAGAAGAGCATTCCACAACTTAGGGGCGCAGATTGAGAAGGACCAGCCCCCCATTGAGCAGAGGGATAAACGAAGAATATTCAAAAGAGGTGCATGTGATCACCAAAGGGCCCGAGGGACATGGCGTGGCAAGAGGGCAGAAGAGAGGTAAGACGGGGCCTTGTTGTTTAGGGCCTTAAATGTGAATAGAAGTATCTTGAAGTGAGTACGTGACCTGACAATAAGCCAATGCAGTTCATGCAGCTAGGGTTTCGAGGGAGAGAAGCAAGGGCGACGAAGGAGAATCCGGGTGGCATAGTTCTGTACAAGTTAAAGGGGGCCGAGAGAGGAGGATGGCAGATTCACAAGCAGAGAGTTAAAGTAGTCAAGGCGTGAGGTGATGAAGGCATGAACAGCAGTCTCAAGACTTTGGCGATCAAAGTGAGAGCGAATGCGAGAGAAGTTACAAAGGAAACATAGAGACGATTTGCTGACATTGCGGATATGAGGCTTAAAGGAGAGATGCTCATCAAAAACAACACCCAGATCCCTAACGCAGTCAGAGAAAATGATAGGAATACCACCTAGAGTAAGCAACGGAAAGAGTGATTTAGATTTTTTGCTAAGAGCAGGGGATGCCGACGAGGAGGACCTCAGTTTTGGAGTGATTAAGCCTGAGGAAGTTGGTAGAGAGCCAGTCAGAAATGGATAGTAGGCAGCAAGGAGGTCAGTGATAGAGTAGGCAAGAGACGTGGGGGATAAGGAAACGAAAATTTGAGTGTCATCAGCATAGAGGTGGAAAGATAGACCGAGAATACGGAGAAGGGAACTAAGAGAGAGAAGGTAGATACGAAATAGTAGAGGACCAAGAACAGAGCCTTGTGGCACTCCAAAGCGAATGGGAGTGGAGTCGGATGAAACGTCGTCAATCGCAACGGATTGGGTATGAGACGAGAGGTAAGAGCAGAACCAGTCAAGCATGGTGCCTGATATGCCGAGGAAAGAGTGGAGACGATCAAGTAAAACGGTATGGTCAATAGTATCGAAGGCAGAGGAGAGGTCAGGTAGAACGAGGATGGAGGCGCAACCCCTGTCCGCGGCTCTTCGTAAGCAATCAGACACATTGAGAAGGGCGGTTTCTGTGGAGTGACCTGATTTAAAACCAGATTGATAGGTTTCATCAATGTTACAGGCCACCCTTTAGGAAAGTAGCCTGTATTAAGGGCGGCATACATGATGTTAACCAATCCCTGTATGATTTGCCTCTGGACATTCACGAGGTTGTTTTTTGTGAGCCCAGACCATCCTGGTGCCCTTTGCTTGAAGGACCTTATGGTGTTCATGTTCTCTTCGAAGGTTATTGGGCACCCGTGGCCAACCATCTCTCTTTCTTGAGATACTTGCGTGTGGGGGTTGTTTCTATGTATCACTGTGCCTAGGTCGTCGAGCAGTTGGATTTGGAATTCCTGGTCAAAGTCGTCGTTCTCATCATGGGTTATAGCGAAAATCTTTTTCCAGTTTGTCCTGAATCTTTTTCCAAGAGACTCTAGATCCTCAATGATTTCATCCTTATCGTTTATTTGTGGTCTGGCTTTGGTGTGCAGTCTCCTAAGTCTTCGGTTGCTATTCCAATCCAGCTTACCAATGATGTCATTCTAACATTCCTTCTGTCTCTCTGTGATTGTGTGTTTTAGTTTCTCGCTTAGTTGTTTCATTTTTGCTGTCCTTTTGCGATTTGGGCCTGTCCTGCCTATTTTTTTCGAAGATTCCCGTATGTTTCCGAGCGATTTTCCTCAACCCATTCGTCCCCCTAGGTTGTGGGAGCATCTGATCGGAGATCCTGGAGACGCATCTCTCATCGGCTTGAATGAGGAGATTAGTGATGCAGTTTATCTACTATCTCTTGGAGATTTGCGTCTTCCAGGTCAGCTCGTTGATATTTGCTGGGTATCTCTCTATATAGCTCTCAATTAGCTTTCACATAACTTTCCATAAGTGGGACAGGCTTGAGAATTAGTGCAAGCAAGATTGTTGTAAATATCGGGATATGGTTGCTCCGTACCATTGGTCCATGCTCGTTGCTGATGTTAAAGGAGAAGTTACGGCTCGCTAACATTATGTCCAGTTTGGTTGCCAAACGTTGTGTTAGGTAGGTCGGGAAATTCGGTCCTACTCTCTAGAGTATGTCTCTTTCGAAGGGTAGTTGCATAATCCTTCTCTTTGGTTGGTGCTAACGTAACCAGACGCTATGCATCTGGCGTTTAGGTCTCCACCCAGAAATGCCATTTTTCCTTGGCCAAAGATGTTGAAGAAGTTGGGAATCGGGATGTACTATCGGCGAGGCTGCTGATAGGCCTAGGGCCACAGTTAGAACTCCCACCAAGGTTGAAATTTTGAAAGGCAAGAACGATTCTTCTAAGTCTCGTAGTTTTTTGTGTGTGATGTTTTTTTGGATCACGATGGCTAAACCGTCGTACCATTCTTGTGTATGTTTCTTTGTGATCACAGTGTAATTTAGTATTTTTATTGTGCTAATTTCTGTGTTTAAACCGTTTTCGGAAATGAGGATCAGGTCGGGATCCACTGTACTGGAAGAAAATGATTTTAAGGGGTATTTATTTCACCTAGGTTGAGCAAAACGTTAAAGGAAATGTGCCAGTATGGTGAGTGGAATTTTAAAATAATTTTAATGTGCAATTCCAGCTTGATGAGTTGAATTTTATCCATTTGATTTTTAACCCTGATGTTACGGTTAATAATCGCCTTGGTGTTTTTTTCATCTATTTTATAGGCCGTGGACATCTGGTTTGTGTGTGATGTTTTTATTTTTATTGTGCTAATTTCTGTGTTTAAACCGTGTTCGGAAATGAGGATCAGGTCGGGATCCACTGTACTGAAAGAAAATGATTTTAAGGGGTATTTATTTCACCTAGGTTGAGCAAAACGTAAAAGGAAATGTGTCAGTATGGTGAGGGGAATTTTAAAATAATTTTAATGTGCGATTCCAGCTTGATGAGTTGAATTTTATCCATTTGATTTTTAACCCTGATGTTACGGTTAATAATCGCCTTGGTGTTTTTTTCATCTATTTTATAGGCCGTGGACATCTGGTTTGTGTAATACACTTTGATGTTTTTGAATTTTCCCTGATTACTTTCAGTTTTATCCGTATCTTTGCAATGATTATTTAAAAATGATTGAAGTTGTTTGTAAATCATGCTGTTTGAGAAACCGTTATTCACAACTGTTTGTTTTCCTTGTGCTATCTCTTGGTGTAAAAGTTCCTAGCTAGAGCAGCATTTATATGCTTGGCGGATGTATGAGCCGATTAAGCTTCAAAACATCAATGGGAGCTACATCACTAGAGTACATAGAAAAAGTATAGACATGGGAAGATGCCTCAATGCGGAAAGTGAATGCTCTGAAATGTATAAAATAAGCGTAATCGGCTCATACATCCGCCGAGCATATAAATGCTGCTCTAGGTAGGAACTTTTCTACCAAGAGATAGCACGAGAAAAACAAACAGATGTGAATAACGGTTTCTCAAACAGCATGATTTACAAACAACTTCAATCATTTTTAAATAAGCATTGCAAAGATATGGATAAAAACTCAAAGTAATTAGGGAGAAGTCAACAGCATCAAAGTGTATTTCAGAGGCAAGAACTTATCAAAACTCTTCAAAGATGATTGAATAAGAAAGAAAGCTCAGTAATTTATTTTGGTTTTTACCAAACACCTTCATTTAAAGAAGAGATGAATACAGGGCAAGTGATCCACCATCTGCAAAAGGGAATAAAAAAGATAGTTAAAAGATGAGAAAGTTGCCAATGGAAATTAATTAAGGCGAAATACACAATGGTCTTCAACAAAATTTGCATATATATATATTTGAACCAAAAAGTTAAACAACGGAACAACGGCGTTGTTATTCGTCAAAGTTTCATCAACTCTAATTTTGGTCAGAAGCTATTACTAAAGTATGTGAGACCTAATTAATTCTGAGTGAGTTTGAATAAGAATGGTGATGTCGATGAGCAAACTTGACTATAAAATCCAAGGCAAATATTTCAGACGCTAAATGATATGACAGTCATAGAAATTTAGATATTTTAAATTCCAAAATTAGTATTCGTCGCAATTCACTTAAAATAAAATAAAAATAAATGCCTTTAGATTTAAAACACGTAATCAGTTCTAGAATAAAATATCATTCAACAAAATAGACCAGTTATTTATAGACTTTAACGATTACCATGTAAACTTAATAGCAAGGAGCTTTTGTTATCGTAGCAAGTAATTCATTGGACTTCTAATACCTAGATGGCGTGTTACTACCAAAGGGAGCAGATTCAATACATGCCGTTCATTGGCAGATACGCTGAGTAACCCGCACTAGGGTATGTAGCTCCTTACACATTAAGGCTTTGTGCCGCAACCAATTTAAAGGAACATTATAGATTTTGTAGAGCAGACCATCCAAAATTTAGATATAATGATAAATAAAATCTGGAAAAATCGTAACACCCGAGTTTTGCTTAAAAAGGATCTTTTCCGTACAGTGAGGCTGGCTGTATTCAGTTATTATAGTTTACGTCTCTGAAGGTAGAAATGTGTACTTTTCGTACACGAAAAAAATGTGCACTTAACAGTAACTCCTTATATATCTAAGGTTTAGGCAATTTTAGATTAATAAATCCCTTGTTTGTAAATACGAAGCCTTGGATAAAGAAACCTCATCTTATGACATTTCGATGATAAATGGGAAAAAGTCTTTGCGAGAACAGAAAACAACATCATACCAATACCAACAATTATCATGGAAGCAGATCAGTATTCTGTGTCAAATACAGCTGCTGGTGCTATTAGTATGTATCCCTGATCTACTATGGCTTTATAACTTCAGAGGAACGTTCTCATGTAATTAACCATCACAAAGTCGTGGGAGTACAACAAAAGTTAAGGAGTAATTTCACCGAATCTGTATGTTTGGGAGATAAGAATATTACTGCTTTGAATTTTGATGGAAGGAGTGACACAACACTAACTAGAAAGAAGTAATAGAACAAATGGTATAGAGAAAAAGAAATTCAAGATCACTATGTGCTTGTAGGAGAACCTGGTACTGTCTATTTAGATCATATAACTATTGAACGAGGAACTGGTGCAGGTGTTGCAGACGGACCAATGAAATGGCTTGTTGGAAATGATATTATAGATGAGATAAAGGCACTGAGCGCTGACAGCACCTTAACTAATACTGGCTACCAGAATGGAGCCATATGAGGGCTGAAATTTTAATTACTTGGTCCTTTACAGTGAATCATCTGCAGCTTGCAGCTTGCTGCCCGCATCTAAATGAGGTGCCTTTGAGGCCCCTGTGCAGGAAATATATTGGTCCAACAGAAAGTAGAACTCAATAGAAAGGACCACTTGTAATAGCCTAAGCCACCCGTTAAACTCTACTACTATCACCCAATGGCTTTCATTGTATTGCTAAATGAGCTCCTCTTCCAGATATTTTATCTGCACTAATTTAGGACCAAGCTTACCTGTACAGAATTATCAGTGCTATTAGAGTTGTTGTAATTGATGATGATCTCCTACATATGAAACCAGGGCCAATACCTCATGCAAGATAGCTCACCACTGCCAGCAGAATATGTCAACTATATGTGGCAACAGAAAAACCTAATAATCTTGTGCAAATATTCCAACCTGCCAGTGAAGACATAGAATGACAAACAATCAAAAGGAATTCATACTGGCCCCATCCTGAGCACGTCCTTTTGGCAATGTTGGCAGACGTTTAGCAGAAGAACAGAAAATTAGCTAGTAAAAGAATCAAGAAGATCCAAAATGTTATTGTGTATGGGAAAGAGATAAGTGATTTCAGGCCACCAAAAATAGAATAGACTGTTAAGAACTTAATAGATCTACTTTCCCCTGAAAAGGAATGCAGGTTTGAGCCACCACTTACAATGCATCTATCTGCATATCTAATGCGGACCTGCAAAATATTGTTGACGAGTAACTCTTTTGACATTCCATGCCATTCTCAAGGTCTGCAGGGGTGTGTGTCAATGGTGACGCAAGCTTCTGGCGAAGCAACAAATGATTACATTCGGGTGGTACTAAAATCTCGTTCCCTTATGCCATCTTTTGATACAAAGCATGATTTTAATGTATCAGATAGATAATAAAAGTTGAACTCGCTTCTGTCATTATCTTTCAGTTTAAAATCAACAGTAATGTATTTAGCAAACCTTATAACAACAAACTAACAAAAGCTCGAAAATTGAATAAAATGAAATTTTGAGCTCAAAAGGCGTTTCAAATATTTCTCCAAATACCTTTTTCAACGTTTGAAATATGTGTAGTCAAGTGTACAAAACCTCAAATGTGCATGCTGATTTGATGAATTTTTTAGCGACGCTACGGCCGATTACACATGTCATGACGCACATATCCAATCACAACACCACTGTCTTTCCTTCCCTTCTTTGCATCATATCAGCTCTTTTGGCTGTCGGAAACTGGCAAAGTGGCCATTAAATCCCTACACCGCTGGCGGGGAACGATACCACCCATCCTCTCATCTCTAGGTCTGGAAGGGTTTCTAATCTCTGGTAGTTTCAAAACACAATACCAACAGACACCTTCCCCACCTAATGACGACCGGCCCCGGATGTCTTTGGGCTTAGCAGCGAGTGATTCTTATCTGTGCGGGTATCATACAACTTTATTATTAATGGATATTGAAATTCGATTGCTTAAAACTTTGAAGTACTTTCGAAGTTCTATGTGTTAATTTATAATTTTATTCACACAGACGTAAAAAACCACGTCTAAATTAAAAGCAAAATTTTGAGGGATAATAAGAGTTTCAATTTTATCCTATATTTTTCCTAATTTAAGTAAAAGAATGGTAAAATTTTATCTTATTTAAAGATTAATGTAGATTGATATTTTTGACCTCATTTGAAGAATCATTGTAATTTGATATGAGTCAACTTTCCATACAGATATAAAAGCGTCCCTCTGGATACACATCGTTTTGATAACAAGTGTGAATGCATACATGTAGATTATCCTGTACTATTCTGTGTGCATGTTTTTCCTCATCATAAATAAATTGCCTCAAAAATATTGCTTAATAATTATTTTTCACGTAGTACATGTCCCAAATGTTTATATCCGTAAAAAAAACATGTGTAGAGATGTATTGAAATTAGTATGTATGATCATATATAAACATAAAGGCAGATATATATGTACATAGATACCTTTGTTTAGTTTTTGCAAACTTATATTTACAATTATGCTCTATTTACCTCAAATCGCTTCGGAGTCTTTCAGTAGGCCTTGTGATTCGCCAAAACTCTAGAATAAACAATTAAATCGAGTTTAGTGTGCAAAGGGCTTCTTTCATCATACTATTGTTATCTTACATTATTGCCACATATCAGAATAGCGAAAATGCACGGAAGTTAGTTAAGAAACTAAAGCGTCTCATTATATTTTGAGACGCCAAGAAGAAGAAGGGGGAAATATTATATTAAAGTATACAGACATTAAAACAAAAGAAATTATTACAAGAAGTTGAGTGAAGCATAATTTATCCTAGATTGATTTTCGTAACATTGATGGGGGTAATAAATGACCCACACGGAACTCAGAAACAACTAAATCAATCTTTTGTTGCAGGTGATTTTATGTTTCAACGAAAATGAAAGGATTCATTTACCTATATGTTAAAATGATACACTTAGCTATATTCTCGCGAACCTCAAAGATGTTGCATATTAATCCCAGGAGTTTACTTTGGACTTGAACCTAATTCCACTTTAAACAGGAGAGAATCGTCATGCATGGTCTACGCATTTGTTAAATTACATTTTTGCTGACCATTTTGTTAGCCTTATTTCAGTGTATACTCATGATGTTTTAGGCATTAATCTTTTCTACATTTTGTTCGGTATATTTCTCTAAATTTTCTTATTAATATTCTTGTCAGATATTCACTATGATCAACTGTACTTATTATTTATGTTTTTCTTCGAATTCTTTTATGAAGGACGACATTGCTCGGAAATGTGGTATTATTTTTTTATCTGTACTGAATTCCCTCCCATATATTTGGTGTTACTATATCAAGTGGACATTTGCATGCAGTTCATTACACTAGCCAGCTAAATTTAACTAATTCTCTGCAACTTGAGTAAATTTTGTTTCAACTAACTAACTCTGGTGCGCTAATTCAAAATATGTGCTTAGATTTTTCTCAGCACGTAAGGTCCCTGAGTTATGCAACTAGGCTATATGGCTCACTTTGTCACCTTGGCTAAATTAATAATATAATTATTACGAAATTAAGAAAAATAAGACGTTTCTGGGCAAAGGTTTAGAATCAGGGCACCCTATTTGGCATTATGTATGCCCTTTTCCTGACCCAGACAAGATATGTATTACACATAAAAGAGGTAGTACTCACCTAACTATAAATTTATTCAAAAATGTTTGAGATCTTGCTCTTGCGCTTGTACGTGGATATAGGATACTCCTGTTGTAGAAACCAGTAGTAGTCAACCATCATGTTTTAGTTGAAGAGGCCTTGATATCTGCTTTCTATCATTGCGATATCTCAATGGAACCTTTCGCCATGTTTGTCACTAATATCTCCCATACTCAGATGGAAACAAATCTAGATGCGAATGCAAGAAATGCATCTTAAGAGACATCCGATACCCCATTCGTTGGTAGGCCTTTAACAAGTTGTTCACTAGTTCTTGATAGTTTTTAGCCCTATGATTACCCAGGAAGTTCTGTATTACATGGTTAAATCAATTGCTGGCTACCAACTCACGTGAAGTTTATTTATTTCTGAACTCCCTGTCATGTATCAATTCTCTGATCTCCGGCCCTACAAAAGTGACAGCTTGAAATTAAGCATCGGTGTTCTTTTCACCAAACTTCTCTTTGAGATACTAAAATCCATCAGAATTATGGGCAATTGCTTTCCCAAAATTCGTGATAAAGCCAAGTTTTATATGAATCGGTAAAAGTTAGATCTTCTCTGGATGTACTAAAGGCATGTGCTTCACATTTTATCGGCTAACTGTGTTCTTCTCTTTCGGGCCACTTTTTGACAATATAATGATTCCTGTCGTCACGGCTGTTCCATAGGCATAAGAAACACATATTCTGTGTATACCTCAGCTGTAGTCCGAGAAGTAAAGAAACTACCTTTAGATCACCACTGATTATCCACTTATTATGCAAGTAATGAACACCTTCCAAAATAAATTTCATTGAGTCATATGTCTCTATCATCCAAACAATATGTGTGACAGGAATTAAAGGGTTTTTGTTACCATTGTTTAGCAACACAGCTTTAAGACTAGTAGTGCTAGCATCGATGAATAGTCTCCATTCATCAGTTAAATGCTAGTTTCCTAGCTGATTCATGAGGCCATTAACATCAGTACACAAACAAGCAGCATCTTCTTATTTATATGAGGCAGCTTAGGTCTCATGGCGTTTACGGAGTGTAGATATTTTTGCATCGTGTTCTAGAAGATTCAATTGCTGTATTCTGAAGCCCAGTAGTTATGCGTTCTAGTTTAAAAATGACAAATCCTTCACCAAAACATTTAATTATTCTTGATTTATCAACTGGATCTTCTTTTCCTTATAATCATCTTCATACATTTCATCGTCATTGTTATCCTACTCTTTAGGCGATAAATCATCTTCTTTAACTGCATTAGCTGATGGACAAACTGCGATTAGCATCTCCATATTATGGGGAACTGGTTTTATAGCTATATATACAATTTTTGACTTGTTCTTATTTGAGAATCCCGCAATATTTGTCATACAAAAGTAGCAATCAAAGACATGATTTGTTGGCTCACGCCACACCATTGGTACAGAAAAAGGCATACTCTTCCGTTTGACAATTTGCCACTGTATGAGCCCCGTATAACACACAGTACAAGATTTGTAAGGTTTTTAGGGCTTCTGTTGGTCACCACTTTACAATCAAAGTAATAATTTTATGCGGTTTTCACTCTTTTAGCTAAATTTTTCCGCTGGTTGCTTGAAGTATATCTTCCATAGATATTACAAAAGTTGTCTGGGCTATTTATACATCCTCGTCAATTCATGTTTTCAACTTAGTTTCTATATATCCTGTTATATAATTTTATACAATCTTATTTCATTTACAAATTAATTGAGAAATATGAAAGAAAAATACAATTAATCACTGTATATAAATACTTTTTCAACACCACTATACTATAATGGCTAAAGTTAACAACGTGGTAAAGCAGGAGTGTAGCACAGGAACCAAACACACACAAAACATTTTCTCACTACGGTAACTGAAGCAACACTGCCCATATGTGCCACTAAAGTGTATGTGTGTAACTCAGGAACCTTAGGTGCTAGAAAAATTATGATTATAGATTCGGAATCAGCATATTCGAATTGGTATATATCACAAGCTAATATCAAAGTAGCAAAATCATTGTTGACTAGTGTTATGGAAAAGAAATTCTCGTTTCCTCAAATATAAAGGCAATGCCTTTATTAAAATTCATAAATATCCATTTCCTTGCTTTATACGCTAAGGTCAATACTGGATCACCACACATATCAAACTATAACATTCAGAGGTAATCCTGGCTACTTTATGAAATCCAAACGTTGTATTTATGTATTTAACTGAAGTTCAATATTGGTATAAGAAAGATGATTTAAATCGCACCTTTAGAGATATTGACCATCAGATTCTCCCTCTCCTCCTAACACTCTCTTCCTGTATCCCTCTTGCCTCCTTTTTCTCACTCTCACTCACACTCTCACTCTTACACTCATACACACTCTCTTTCTCATTATTGTATTCGCTCCGTCCTCATTTTTTTTGGTCCTTCAACTTTTCGTCTTCCTTATAAGCTATTTTATCTATTCAATTTTCTTTGGTCCTTTGGTGGTAGAATTTTTGACTACATATTATTACTTTATTCAGTTTTTTTGTGTCAATAGTTTTTTTGTCTTTCAAGCAATTTTTAGCTACACAAATAATTTTCATTTACGTTTTGCATTTATTTTCTTCTAAATTTCCTGTGTGCTCCATTTTTCATCAACTATTTGATCCTAACTCAACCCAACATTTTTTCGTCTTATTTATGAACTGTTCTAGTTATTTAACACTCATTGCTCTTTAGTAGTAAAAATGCCATGCTTAACAGCTAAAAACCACCTGTCGAAGATGCGTCGTGACTCATTGTGCTTAGACTTAAGGACGCGAACTACAAATACGTCACTCGCGATAGCATTTGCCTGTTGTGTAAACTTGAAGAGAGAATTAAGAGTAAAATATAAGACGTAGATGAACGCTCCACTACAAGATGGTGGTAGTTTGAAGAGAACTAAAAATAATCAAAGGCGCTTCAGCTCTATTTCACTAAAGGCGGGAAAGGATAGAAGTGCGAAGTAGAATACATTACGCAGGGGTGCTATGGTAGATAGAGATACAAGGATTAACCCAACCTGTTCTGAGATAGAAGGTGTTGGTTTCGAAGGTCTTTAGGAGAAGATGAACGGTGGTGAAGCTTCTACAGGTGGGGCAGGGGTATTCAAAAGCACAGTAGATGGAAAAATGTGCTTAGGTGTGAGCCCGAAGAAGAGGTGAGAGAATTCCGTCCGGCTGCTTTTCGTTGCGAAGATCCCCTAAGGGATGTGAGATGAAGCGGAACAAATAAGTGCAGTGTCAAACGCAACTATACTGATTTTATGATGTCATCACTTGGACCGTAGTCAATTCTGCACCGTCTAGCGTAGTCCTAAAGGGGTTACACCCAAATGGAGGCCGGGACACTTCAGAAGTCTTGTCTGCAGTTGCCGACATCCGTATGGATATCTCTGGCAAACTTACCAAAGCCAATAAGAGGAAGAGTAATAAAAGAGAAAGAGGAAAGGTCAGGAGAAGATAGCATGTTTAGCAGGAGTTACTGGTAGGAGTACTAAAGTTGCTGGATCGAACAAGCCGGACGTATCAGTGATATACACAGAAGGGGAAACGTGATAAGGAATTTGGAGAAAACAAAAACAATATGGCATACAGAGTCACAAAGAAAAGAGGGTCGCCCTTAAATTGCTTTGCTTTCCTATCAGGGGGGAAGCGTATTGGTGGGAGACTCAAAGGTCAGAGACCTGCCGAACAACCCCTGCAACGGCCCAGACCACTGTTTGGATATCCGATTCTTTAGGAGCCAAGACAAGAAAGCATTACGGAAGGAAGTTGAGAAGGTGAGGATCTTCTCCAGTACACTATCCTAGTCTCTAGGGTAAGTGGAAAAGACCTATTCCTACAAGGAAAAGTGGTCGGACAAGCTAAAGGCTTTATGATGAGGACAATAACAACTGCGGACGATCTTCGCTCAAAAACCAATGAGGGTTTGCTAGTAGGCATGTTACACCGTAAGTTCACTAGTGTGCGTGGAATAAGCAAATTTATGGGTATTTTAAGAGCGGTTAGGACACCTATGTGCCTTGATAGGAGTAATGTTTCTTGATCTGTTCGACCAGTTATTTGGACGCGACTAGCTGGATGCTGAGGGTTGGGTTCATCTCAACGTTCTGAGCAAAAATGCCTTGGCCAACTAAAGCGACCAGAACGCCCTTTTACCTTTGAGGGAAGCAAAGGCTTTACCGGTTAGGTCAGATACTCTGAGGGTAACCTAAGACCCCTGACTAAGTAAATAGCGAAAGGAAAGAAGATGCCGCCTACGAGGAAGCGATGCCGAAGGCTTATTAAGGCGAACTTCCAATGCCGAATGAAGGACGTGTCAAGATTGCTCACCGATTAGCTCTGTAGATGGTAAGCGCACAATACATCGACTTGAGATGAGTACGGAGCCCTCTACCGCGAATGAGATTTCCGAAGTCGATGGGGATGAACCCTACAATTAGAGTGACGCTCGGGGTGATATGCCCCCTTCAAGGGACAACGCACTGACTGACCCGTAAGGAAATGCATTAGGGTAGGGAACTTGTCGAATAGCCCTCGTTCCCTTTCAGTCTTATTATTTCAACGTCAGCCCAATACGGAATAAGTGGGACTAACTTATTGCGGTGTTATCTAGCGATGTCCGCATAGAATAGCTTGCCATCGTAGAAGGATGGCTTCATACAAACCCTAGAGACTTCGAAAGTGAGTTTGTATTTCCCAGTTATTTGATGATCCACTGCGATCAACAATATCGATAAGGGGGCTGAGTAATGAGATATATCTGGAATTGCATAAACGCGGTTGAGTACAAAGTTAAAAGCACCCAATAGATTATCGGGTAGATATGAACCTACATAGCACCACATCTCCGTTGATGGTCGTGTACAGGCCGCAAACTTACTGTAAGGAGTGAGGTTTGAACCTCTCTACTAAGTTGGAAGAGATTGTGAATAGTCTCCAGAGATTAATCTTTGCTGACTTTAACTGCCGATGGATTAACTGGCGAGATAGATCGGTAAACTTGAAAGGAAGAGGACTGGTAGACTTGGCTAACAATAACTAATTAATACAGTGGGTCAAGGAGCCGACTAGAGGTGAGCACCTGCTCAATTTAGTATTGCCCACCGAGGACGAGATGGCCTCAGGACTGAGCGTGGGTGGAAGTTAGGTGGGGGATGGGAGGGATCACAGAACTATTACAATTTTAGTTTACGCTTCAAGACACATCAGGTTTAGTTCGTTCGAAAAAAAGGTAACCGAAGAGCTCACCAACACTGGTGGTTCAATTATGATATCGCCACGGTAATTCGTAATTAGAAAAATTGCCTATACTAATCTGAAAACACAAAACAGTGGCATATTCATTACCCACTATAAAGAGAATTGTGGGAACGTAAAAAAAACTTCTGAAGATAGGTAAAAAGTGAGGATCTTGTGGTCGCATAAATCTGCGAACAAAACCGAAAGAATTATTCTTGCATGTCAACCGAAACACCTGTTCGCCATCGCATAGGTCCCATGAGCGACGAAGTTGTTGTGTTAAGAGAATCGTACCTGAACATAGCTAACGTGTTAAACCAATATTTTACCTCGTGTTTCCGATTGAAGTAGAATCCCCCCCCCCTCCGAGGCCGGGCGTTTACTCAAATAAGGTCACAATCTATACGAAATACTTGCAGATAATAATGAATTGGCGACTAGGTTAGAGAATCTGACCCCGTATTTGGCTCTTAGTCCAGATGACTTCCCTTATAGACTATATCTTGAGGTAAGTGGTGAGTTTGAGACACTTGTTACTACGATCTTCATTAATTAACTTGAAAAGGACAGCTTCCAAAATACAGAAGGATGACGGACGTTCAGTCGTGACACCAATTTTTAAAATCGGATAACGCGAATGCCTGGGTGATTACCGGCTAATTATTTTGACGTCTTTAATCAGAATACTGATCGAAGGCATAATCACTGGTCGCATATTTAAGGACCTAGAATCTCACAAACTGAGCTTATGCTCTAAGCACTGGTTCCGCGAAAGCAAATCTGTGTCATAAATTTACATAAAATCTTTCATTGTATATTGAGTTAGAACGATTGAGTTTGACAGCAGACATCTTCCACTTATAATTTCAAAAAGCCTTCATTAAGTTCCCCCAACACAGACCAGGGCGTTGGCATTACCTGTAAGCACGCCAAATGGATTAACAACTGGTTGAGGGACCAGAGGCAAAGGGTTAAAGTCAGAGATGCAACCTCGTGATGGGCCACAGCAGCCAGCGGGGTGCTCCAATGATCCGTTCTCAGTCAACTGGTGTTCATCGTCTGCACAACGATATAGACATAGCTAAGTTTGCGGACAATACTAAATTAGTCGGGGTGGGATTATCTCGTAAAAATGAGTACAGACAGCCTTCGTAGCTTAAGTGAGTTGTACGAGATGTAGCAGACAGCCTTCATTCTTAGTAAGCTGATGCCCAGGAGACTGGAAAAATATTTAGTTGTGCAAATCAGCAGCGACATGAAGTTCTTGAGCCAGTGCGAAAAAGTAGAGAAAAGAGCACAGACAGTGTTGTGGGTATATAAAGAGCAAATTTCGTTTCAGAAACAAAGAGATCTTACGCACTCTTTACAACTCTCTTGTACGACCGCACACTGAATACGCCGTACAATCACGGTCGACATCGCTGTGCAAAGACATTGAACGACTAGAATTAGTTCAGCCCAAGGCCACCAAACTTATAAAACTATATACAAGTAGAGAACGTAGACTCCAGTTACTTTTGACATTGGAAATAAATTTTTCACATTGAAAATAAATTACAGGCGCAACTACGGTAACAAGTTTGATCTATCGCGATTTAGGACAAACATTTGCGAGAACTTTTCTCATGGAGTATGTGTGACAGATGGAACCATATTCCAGCGGATGTGTTGAATAGTTCAACAGTTAAATGGTTCAAGTCTTAGCTGGATGGAATACTTGACAAGTTAGAATAGACAAAATTCCTATGTATGCTCTTTTTCAAAATGCTTAGATCGTTCTTCAAGTTCCATACCCCAATATTGCAGGGGAAGAGGAATGCGGGGAGAGCTTTAATTTTTTACTATACTTTGCCTAATAATCATGGTTAGGCCTTCGTATACAGTGCCTCCTCTCTAGGGTTCGTAAGAACTTATGAAGTACTGATTTTCCTCGTAACTCTTTTAAATACTGTCTCTCTTTCTTCTTCCAGTCATTTATTCTCCAGCTATTAAGCAATACCCATTCCTAATTCCATCTACGGCTTGCCTCAAGTCATATTAGATATTTTTTTTATCAGCCTGACATAACTCATTTAATGGTCAACACACTACTACCAAGCATAGGTTCTCTCTTACGTATCTAAGCTTCATCTAAATAATTCTAGAGCTCAAACATTTATACCCAACCAAATTATCATGTGACTTCTCACTCAAAAGCACTACTACACCCTCTATACTCCTAGCACCCACCCAGATATAACTCATTAAATCTCTTCCACATAAACGCTGCTTTCCCTTCCATATTTTTCTCACTTCGAGTAAGCCTTTTCCTCTTTTTCCTTTAAACACATTGACGACCACTTCTATCCGTGTCATATCTTATATACTCCTCACTTCACACATACCCACTCGTTCACAAATTCACCCAGATTACCCGTTATGACAAGACGAGGTCCATGTGAGTCAACCCCATTGCCACCATTGAATTTTGCGCTTGTAAGACCAAAATTTCGAGGGCACAGCTTCCTATGCCAGCACCCACCTATCGAGGCATAGTCTCTGTGTACACCGTGTGCCTAAAGACTTTATAAGGTATTCCTCCTTTATTTTAAAAGCCTAATTTCAAGAGCATTTTTATTTATAGGAGATGATACGTGTCTTGGCTGCACGACCCTTCCCCCCACCCCTTGGGGAGAAGGATGGGATATGACCCACTGTCTAATCGTCTAGGAACCCCGGCAACCTCCTCCCTTCGAGTCCACTACGTTTGTCGGAGCCAGAGGGAGAAAGAACGTAGGGAACCATGGAAGGAGGATAGGATGAGAAGATGAAAAAGGACGAAAAGGAAAGTTTAGTAGGAGATCAGATTAATCTTAGGTGACAGACTATCGAGATCTAGGGATAAAACGAAATCATAGAATAACTATATTGTATGGATACTCTGAGTGATTAACGTGGAATCTGAACCACGACATGTTTTCCCTTTCGATTATATACTCTATGTTACGACTTTTACACCAAATCCTTAAAAAGATTATAACAATATTTAAAGAAGCATAAAACTTGGACAAGTGAAAGAACGTTCTATATGGATGGCCATTCACCTTGTGCTTCTCATCTGTTCACCTATAACCTTTGCAAAGGAAACATGGGTATTTCGTTTATACACCTTGCATTCTCAACTAACCTAACAATACACAAACAAATCGCCCTCTGTTTACAAGGTGATTAAGATGAAATTTTTTCGTAAATTCATTTCTTTCTGAGGAAAAGATAAAATTCAGTTTCCTTTCCTTTGGCCAAACAAATAAACTAATTCAATAACCTTGAGAAATAATAGTTAATAAACAGATTTGAAATTGGTCCGTCAAATAAATAAGTGCATCTATATACATATGTACAAAAACATACAATGAAGACATGTAAAAATAAATTTAGTCAGAGAAGTGGGAGAAGAGTTTCTTGGAAATTAAATTTGTAGGGGATTTACTTCCAATCTTCCCTAATTTAAGGTACCTTTTATTTTTTAGTAAGGTCTTACAGTTTAACATAAATCCGAATAACGAGCATTTACAGAGTATGGCAGTAACGGTGAGGTTGGTCCGAATAAATTTGAATTTGAAAATATAACAAAATTATAATAAACACGAACTTTGGAAACCGTTATGGGTTGCGGATAGCAAAGTTTAAAAGAGCGGAGCAAATTTTAATATTAGAGAAGGGCTGTTTATCTTTTGGTTAAATCGGTAAAAATATGGGTAAAATTTAGTCTGCCTAGCATGAATAAATCCAGCCTAGTTTTATTGAACCCTCCATTTTCAGAATATGAATCATTTTGCTTAAGAAGATATAAGCAATTTGTCTAGAGGAATTTCTTCAGCGGATATCTCCATAGAGAGCAAATAACACTGATATGCAGATGAAATTATTTTCTCTGCTCTAAAACGTTTTCAACTGATATTATATAACTGGACCAGGCTGAATACGAAAATGACATTGGTTTTCCTAAATCAAAGTGTTTTTTATGGTATTGCGATTCATTACAAGTTCATTTTTATCCAAAAATGTATTGATTTTTTTATAGCGAAAAACACTTTAGATACAAGTAATTTTATAAAGACACCAGTGTAAAATGGAAATATTTCGAGTAAAAAATTTCGTGCATTCAATAAATATGAAAAGAAGTTTTATTTAGGAATGAAGGAGTCTTAGGGGCTTCCATGTTTTTTTTCGAGCAATTCTCGCTTTAATCATGCATAATAGTCCGCCAGCATATTGATATTCCAGTTTATTTGGTACTTCTTTTCATTATTTTGATAGTTTGGTGAAATAAATACCCCCTTCTCCTCTTTGTAATCCCAGAAAATTTTAGAAAAATATTCTAAGTAAGACCACAAGAGGGCCTTTTTTCTGGACAAAAGAGACCCCTGAGCTTTGAAAGCTTCCATTTTCGAGAGCGCACTCGTATTCTAGAATTCTTCGGTTGCTTAAAAATTCAGTGACAAAATGTTTGAATGTTCTCTTTATCAAAGTTTTAATTTGAGTACTATAAATATTAGTATTTAATTTAGCATAAAATATATGAGGAAATCGCCCTCTCAAGATATTGGAAAGCTAAACCTTCCTTATTTTTCATCGAGCTTAATGTTAAGCGTTGAGATAAAAAAATTGAAGCTGGTACAACGAGCACTTAAAAAAACTTATGCCGCCAAGGTTTAAAATTCTATCTGGATCGCCATTTACGCTGAGCATAGCGCTTCTCATCTTCTGAGCAAACCCATTTGCGGAGGAGACATGGCCATTTTGTGTATTCACTTTGCATTCCCAATACAATCCCTAAAATCTTAATAAATTAAAATATTTATAAAATTACAGGGAATTACTGTAGTTTTTATCGGATTGAATAATTATTCGATAGTATCACGTTTGTGTGTAAGTTCGGTGTTATTATATGCGAAATACAACATACTCAAGAGAAATAGTTATTAAAACAAAAGAGACAGAACCTATAAATGACAAATAAATAAATTATAGAATATTTGTGATATTTTCCAAGCCTCTCTTTCTGGAATTATTTTGAGGGATTATTGTTTCAAGATGGAGTTAAGAATTAGAAATCTCCACTGATTCTCCTGTTATCTTGGTTGTATAAGAAGGTTTTTTTTAAAACTTTCATGGTAATGTAAGCTCTGAAGAATGTGCTCCCGGGACTGACCAATTCAACCTTTTTCCTAATATTGAATGGTACTGCATTAAAACTTACTTATATTTTATAAGGCAAAGCCAAAGATTCAATTAAACCTTTAACATTGCGATAGTAAACTATGAAAGGAGTAGTTTCGTCCAGTGCAAAGAACTGTCATAATTCTTCCTCTCGTTTTCTATAGCATGAAAAGGCTGATTTTAGAGCCAGTAATTTGCCCTTTCGGAGTCGTGAACCCAACATCTCAGCAGCTAATTTGGAAAGGCCTACAGATCTTTAAGTTTAGGTTGATTGAGAATCTTCATTTCATTTGAAGCCATATTGGTAGGTGTATACGACAAAGATCTGTGATTGGAATCAGAATCATTGAAATCTAGGGTTGAACTGGATACGGTATCTAGATATATATTTTTTAATTCATATTGGCCCTTGGAGAAAATATGAAAGGACATTATTAATAAAAATGGAAGATAATAAAGACTCCCATCATCTACTTAATTTATTGCAGACCGCAGCCTTTCCTCACGAGCAAACACTATATCCCAACAAATTATTTCATGTCAATAAAGTAAATTTTGAATCAAATATTATAATAAATGATAACTAAAGCAATAATATCATTTAAAATAATTCGTTAAGTAAATATGGTGAACATTATGTCAAGATTCATAGGAGAAGTTCAAAATATTTAAGAAAATACATTTAGAAGTAAATCTTGGACGGTTTTCAAGTAGATATAGCAATCTACACATTATTCGTTCATTCTCTGAAAATCGTGAGAATTTCAAAAATGAATCTTTGCATTATATTAATGAAGAGAGAATTTTTCCTAGTCTCATAGCTTAATTCCAAATTATGATTAGAAATTGTCTTCAAATTATTTTCTGATTAGAGGGATTATTGGATTCATTATTACACACACTATTTATTCATTATGAAATAATATATATATATATATATATATATATATATATATATATATATATATATATATATATATATATATATACAATTTGCATATATTGATGAAGACCATTGTATATTTAGCCTTCATTAATTTTCGATGTCAACTTTTTATTTTCCTTACTTTCTCTTCTATATC